>JARYZH020000002.1:14110427-14366334 GCA_030021035.2 Notholithocarpus densiflorus
ACCCGGTTTAATCCTTACGTTATTCATCATATATTTATGAAATCCAATTTCATAAATATATACTTTAGTAACAACTTGCTAAAGTGGTTAGGCCTAACTCTCTTGAATAACCAAACCCATTAAACTTATCTCAAGGGAATATTTTATGTCTCTGTTAAGAGATTATGAATTTCATTTTGAAAATATATGTTCCATCAACACTTAATGTGGCTGCCTAACATACTGAGGTTTTGACCATGACTAATAGATCTCACTCCTGATATATCAAAACAACCTACATCTCATGATCAAGTCCATTATTCTCTCAGGATTTAGAGTTCATGTAAATAGAAGTCGTGAGATTTATTATTCATTTGACAGTCGTTAGGAGAATAATAAATCTCACAGTGGTCCAGTTCAATATGTCTTAACTCTTAAAACATATCAACATACCAACTAGAAGTCTCCACTTCCATGATCAAGACAAATCATCGTAGTTGATATGTTATAGTCTTCGCAGATGAAATGTCCAATTTCATCACCGACTACGAACTAAAATTCTAAGTTTATAAAGAACTTGTGATTTATATCTTTCTGTGACTTTTGACATAAATCACATACTATGCATCTCATGTTAGTTCATTTATATATAGTCTCATATAATTAAACTATTTAATTATTTATGACATGCCAATAAATTGGATTTTAGGGCATAAACCCCAACAATCTCCCACTTGCCCTTAAAGACAATTTACTTTATATCCGACACTTATCTCCCTTTAGAGTAATTCATAATCACTCTAAGGCAAGGTTTGGAAACAAGTTATAGCCAGATTTATTGCATAAATTATCTTTTCTACTACTACTTCTTAAGTACTCATATCTCTCTAATGAGATAATACTCTTAATGTGTATCTTCATCACTTAAGATGAACACATATCTTGAAGTCCAACTTCATAAATCACACATGTATCTTCACCACCTAGGATGAACACATATCTTGAAGTCAAACTTCATGAATCACAATCAAACTATAGTCAATATTTGTACATCCAGTAATTATCAAAACTTCACTTTTGCGAACAAGCATATAATCCCTCATTGTCCTAAGATATATGAGTATATGCTTTACTCCCACTAAGTTAAGTGATCTTTGATTTAATTGATATTTGCTTACCATGCCCACCGCAAAATAGATATTTAGCCTAGTATATAGCATAGCATAAAGACTTCCTATTGATTTTAAGAACCGTCTTAATATGCTCTTCCTTTTATATGTCTTAGGACCGTAATCCTTTATAAAGGAACTTCAAACTTAAAAGGAAGGAAATCCTTTCTTAAAGTATTACATGCTATACTTGGCTAGAATCTAATCTATTTAAGCAGTTTGAGATAGACCCAACATCTTAATTTCTGAATTTTAACAAAGTTTAATTCTTAGGATGTGACTAGTCTTTCCCAAGTACTTTATATCAAACTGGATTAGACAACCAAAACTCTATTGATGACAATAACTCTACATCATCTTAAATGATTAGAATGTCATCAACATACATTAAGAAAATTATTATTCTATATAGCTTTACATACACCTAAGGCCTTTTAATACTTGATCAAAATCAAACAATTTGATTGCTTGATCAAAGATGATATTTTATGATTCATATGCTTGCTTTAGTCCATAAATGGAATTTAAGCAACTTACATACTAATCACTATTGGTTCTTTGCTATGTACAAGTCTAGGTACATCATATAGATGTCTTCCTCAATATTGCTACTAAAAGAAGCTTTCTTGATATCCATTGCCATATTTCATCCAAATGAAATATAATGGATAAGAGAATCTAAATAGAGTCAAACTTGACTATTGGTGAAAAAATCTTTTCATAATCGAACCATTTCTTTCTGAATAAATCTTTTCGCCACTAGTCTTGACTTTGAAGATTTGCACCTTCAAATCTATCAATCTCATTTTCTTGTAGACCTATTTGAGAATAATAGGCTCAATGCCAATAGGCGCCTCTACAAGTTCTAGACTTTAAATAGAATCTAATTCTATTCACATAACCTTGATCCAATAATTTATATTCATATCATCTATTGCCTCTACGTAGGACCGATGATCAAATTCATATCCTTGTGGAATGACTTCAAAAGTTTATCCCAAAAGTATGAATTTACAATCCTCCCACTACGATATTGTACTTGTGTACTAGCTATATATCTAGAATAATGCATTGTGGTGTATCTAATACAACCATCTCATTTCTAAATGTATTTTATAGTTGTCTCACAAAAAATTCTGACATTTTTCTTCTAGAACAATTCTTTAAGATTATTCACATAGTCATCATCAAGAACTTTGTATTTGTACTTTACAAACATCTTGTAAGAACTTTGTATTTGTACTTTACAAACATCTTGTCTTCTTTATGACTACCAAAACAATCTTCTGCAATTTCTTTTGGATACCCAACATAAACATACATTTTTCTACCTTTTGATTTCAATTTGTCAGACTTCCTTTCTAGCACAAGTGCTGGACATTTCCAAAAGTGGAAGTATCATATACTAGGTTTTCACCCAATCCACAATTTTACAAATGTCATAGGAACAAACTTTTTAAATCAATTTTAGAAAATGTATAATAATTATTAGAGTATATCTTCAAAAGAAATAATCAAATGGAAATACTTATCATGTACTTTACTATTTCTAAAAGAGTCTTATTCCTCCTTCATGTATGCACTGACTTAAAGAAGTCATTAATACTATATTCCTTTACAATAAAGGAGTTCTAGATCATATTATCCTCTAAATAAAATTCATAAATTGGCAATATAATAAAATAATGGTTCTAAAAGCCCATCATTCACCAATCTTGAATACCATTTAGATTAATAAGATCTAGACATGAGTGCCAAAACATACAATACCAAAGGATGGAAACTTTCTCTTTAAAAGGTAAAACATGTAAATTTCCATCTAGAAAATAATCATGGACAATGCTTAACTTTACCAAAACAGAAACACTTTCCTTTTGTCATGCTTTTGAGTCTAATTTCATTTTGGGAACTACTAGGGCAACTTGCTTGCCCGCCCAACTGTTTGGTATTATATAATTCTTCTTCTTACCACATTTACCTTTCGGTTCAGGCTAAGAATTCGAATTAAATCATATTGATCCTAGCCTTAGCTTTTAGGATGTCTTCCGTTGCGTAGAACTCACTCATCAATTAGATAATATATAAAGAATTTATTTTCAAAAAAATCTAAATTGATTAAATGATTCTAACAAGGACTTGTGGATCATATCCATATGAGATTAACTTTTAATCTCTACATCCAAGAATTCCAATTCATTTTAAAAATAAAATATTTTCATAAAATGATGTAGAATTAGAACTCCTTAAACTTTTCTTAGCACTCAATATGATTCATACCAAAACATCTCATTTAGACTTACTATAAAGTCTAAGTCTAGTACTAACTCTTGCATCTCATGCTATAGTACAATTGAGATAGGAGCCAATGTAACATATTAGCATTTCAATGGAGACTATGATCATATCATAAGCTATCTTCCATCAATGAACCATGTATAGGAAATTATGACAATGCTGAATCGAAACATAAAAATGTACTTCAATTCCTTTAAACACCATGTCCAAAATTATTTCTTAGTAAATGTGATTCAATTAAAATAGTAGCTAGAGGACAAAATTTATGACAACTTTATTTTGAGACTATGAACATAATTACAGGGACATTATATTTTGCATCCATAACCATATAGTATGAAACCCGAAAAACATACTATACTAGGTGCAACGACAACCCAATCCCGCAATCAATATTCCTCGGAAGCGAGGTCATACCAATCACTATGATCAGGCGAGAATTATTCTCATTATTAATGCTATCATGGTAACTCTTACCAAACAAAAATAATTTGCCGCTTTTCCTTTAGCCTCTAAGTAATAATGACATAGCTCCAAAGGGAGGTTAACATTACACTTAGTCTAGTGTACACCATTGCCTAGAATCAATGTGAGTCACCAAGTAACTCCACGGAAGCGTGGTCGTTCTCAATGTAAAAACACACTTCATCTATCTTTAAGAAGTTTAACCTGTAGTACCATGAATTAAGCACCCTCTGAAGGGAGCAAGGCATATACGCCAAGGCGAGGTGCCTAATCACACTACTATAAACTAGCAATGGAGGCCGTGAGAATCAACCCTTGAATCTCTCTCCCACTAGAAATTTTAAAACAAGTGGATTGTCATGAAATCATTGTGATCTAATCACAATTTTAACCCTACACATTAAATGTGTTTAATTGTTTAAATTCAATGTGATGCAACTAAGTCACGTCATTATAGCGTAACGAACATTCGTGCTATCACAAAGAAGTTTAACCTTGTAATCCGTGAAATAAATACCCTCCGCATGGAATGCAAGACTCGAAGTCAAGACAAGGTATCTATTCACATTACAATAAACTTAACAAAAGGGCTATTTCAACACTCTCACTCATTATTTGGGTTTTTCTTTAAATAATTGTGATCCCATCACAACTAATAACCTTGCACTTATTGAAGACTCTAATCTTATTAGAATCACTAACTAAAATGGAAGTCCTAAACTATTTAGGATTCCTTAAACACTAATGAATCAAAAATTAGTTATATAGAACTCTATCCTTAATTTACTAGATAAAGTATTCTAATCTCATTAGAAACTATATAACTTTAATTATAATTTTAATCTCATTAAAAACCTCTAATTAAAATAAATTAAGGACTTTTAATCATAAAACAATTTAGGACTAATAGTTCTATTTAACTACCATCTTTGAGCTCATTAGGTCTTTTAGTTAGAATTATGTGTAATCACATCACACATTGCCTTACACCTTATACATTTGAAAACATTTAGAAAATATTCAAAATTCTCTTCAAATGCATTTTCGTGAGAATCTCGCGATTAAGCTCTTCTCGCGAAAAACACAAAAGACAGAAACTTTCTTTATGTGAAAACACTTAGAAAAATTCTGATTTTCCTTATTTCGATTGATCGAATGTGTCCCTTGATCGATCGAAAAAATTAAGAAATTCGAAGTCTTATCACTGTTTCATTCGATCGATCGAACGTGATTTTCGATCGATCGAAAATCGTGAAACTTGAATTTCCAAAAGTTTTCCAAGGTAGTTTTCAACGGTTTTTAATGAACAAACAACTAACATACGAACATGATAGTCAAAGAATGATATCAAAACTGAAATTCATTGATGCTATAGCCTTAAAGATCAATTTAACATACTTAAATTCAAATTTAAACAACATCACAACATCAATATCAATTTTTATCAAATCATAGTTTCATTAACCATGCAGAAAATTAAATGCATAATCTTCAAACAACATGAAACTATAATCTCTAATTCCAAAACTCATAAAACATGTTATACAATTCGAAATTGAAGACCGCTCTGATACCATTTGTAGGAAAAATACATGTTTGTATCACATACAAAGCATACGCAGCGGAAAATTAACGGATCTACTTCATTCGCAATTGATAACATGTATTATGTAAGTTTCAGAATTTGAGAACAAGAAAGCGTACCTTGGTGCGGTGAAATTCAAAACCAAAGATCAGAAGTTCTTGGGAAGACTTTCAATCTTCACTCCAATTCCACTTTATGCCCAAGATGTGTGGTCTCTCAATCAATTTCCAAAGAGAGAATAAAGAGTGTCCAACACTCACATACAAACCATTTCATTCCTTATGAACTCTCTTATGAAAGACCTTCATCTTAACCTTATGAAAAAGCACTTATGAAATTCTGTATGTTTCTCTCCTTATATACAACTGATTATCTAATTGGGCTAGCCTTTTGGGCCATTCCAATTGGGCTCTAGTATGTGGCTTAGAGTGGGACCAAAAGGGACTAATAAGACACTAGCTCCAATGGGCCTTGGGCTTTTCTGCCAACTCTTGACAAGTCCAAAGTTACCATTAACTATATTTAATACCACTAATAAATATAGTTGTACTCTAGGCCTTATCTATAAATTATATCCCAAGACTTTATTGTACATGCAACCACTTCATTAAAATATTCGTAGTAATACAAAGTCATGAAATATACTACCACTTTGAAGATTACTACATCTTAATCCTTGAGTACCCGGTTTAATCCTTATGTTATTCATCATATATTTATGAAATCCAATTTCATAAATATATACTTTAGTAACAACTTACTAAAGTGGTTGGGCCCAACTCTCTTGAATAGCCAAACCCATTAAACTTATCTCAAGGGAATATTTTATGTCTCCATTAAGAGATTATGAATTCCATCTTGAAAATATATGTTCCATCAACACTTAATGTGGCTGCCTAACATAGATCTCACTCCTGATATATCAAAGTAACCTACATCTCATGATCAAGTCCATTATTCTCTCAGGATTTAAAGTTCATGTAAATAGAAGTCATGAGATTTATTATTCACTTGACAGTTGTTAGGAGAATAATAAATCTCACAGCGGTCCCGTTCAATACGTCTTAACTCTTAAAACATATCAACATACCAACTAGAAGTCTCCACTTCCATGATCAAGACAAATCATCGTAGTTGATATGTTATAGTCTTCGCAGATGAAATGCCCAATTTCATCACCGACTACGAACTAAAATTCTGAGTTTACAAAGAACTTGTGATTTATATCTTTCTGTGACTTTTCACATAAATCACATACTATGCATCTCATGGACTAAGATAATGTCCCATTAGTTCATTTATATATAGTCTCATATAATTAAACTATTTAATTATTTATGACATGCCAATAAATTGGATTTTAGGGCATAAACCCCAACAGTATTTCCATAGTCAACCCCCTTGAGCCTTATTTTACATAAGCCTTTATTTGTTCTTTTAACTACATAAACCATTCCCGTTCTAAGCTTGAAAAACCATGAATTTACCCTACATCTTGAGAAAATACTTTGGTGGAAATTTGCATTTAAAGAGAAAGTGAGTTCAAATTTAATTATCCACATTATGTTTGCTCTATTTGATCAAAGTGTGAAAAGAAAAGAAAGTGAACGGCAAGAATCGAAAAAAAAAAAAAAAAAAAAAAAAAAAGGGGGGGGTTAAAGTGGTTGAAAATTTTGTAAAGGCTACAAGTATCGAGGTGGCTGAACCAAAAAAAAAAAAAAAAGCACTCCACTTATTGAGTAGAGCAACAATTTTGTCATCGGTATGAGCATATTGTCGAGAAAGAGCTATGGTGTGAATCCTTTGGATATCTCTTTTATTGTTCTTTCTACCAAGTATTTTTCCAGTTTGCTTTGATTTTCCATATCCAATTCTTTCTTAGCCCTCACCCTGTGGCCTGTCATTACAACCTTGATTAAAGACCTTTTGATCTTTGATTTTGGTGTTTGATTACATTAGTGGAGAGGATTTCTGAAAATTGGACTTATGGGATTAAGTTTTGAGAGAATTCTTCTGATTTCAGTTGTTCTACTTTTATCTGAATTTGCTAGTGGTTTGGAGTTAAATGGACTATTACACACACACACACTCAAGGACTTAGCTTTAGGTTGAAGTAAATGCTTAACTCTTGCTTGACAAGTTGCTAAATTTTTGATTGATTTTCCTGCTATCTTTGATGTTAAAAGAGTAAGTTACTAGTGATGAAATCTAAATTCAGATCATGGCTTGGTGAGTGATGATATTTCTCTATGGGGTCTAGTTGATATTGTCCATAGTTGTCTTTTGTTTTATTTTCTTTTTGTTTGAGGACAAACAAAGTTCTAAGTTTGGGGGTGTTTGATGATTTACATAATTTGGTATAATTTATCACTTCTCAACTTTAAACTTTAGTCTAATTCTTTTATTTTTATTGATTTTAGACTTCATTTTGTTAGTTAAATATTATTGCAGATTTGAAGAAAATGAAGATTTATTTAAATAAAAGAGACATGAAGCAGCTAAAAAAAAATATTAGGTCTTGGATGAACAGAACTAAAGGAAGATTTTTTCTTTTTTTTGGGCCTTAGAAGTTGGCATGAAAAGCTGAACACGTTTTGGGCTGAAAAGCTGAAAACGTTTTGGGCTGAAAAGTTGAACACGTTGGGGCTGAATAGGGCAACACGTTTTGGCTGAAACAGAAAAAAAGGGAGGCGCTGAATAAAAGGAGAAAAAAAAGGCGGAAACAAAGAAAAGAAAAAAGAAAGAAAAGGGAGGCGCTGAAGGGCTGAAAGAGAAAAGAGACAGAGGCTGAAATTGAAAGGCAGAGGTGCTGAAACTGAAAGACAGAGGCTGAACTGGGAGGACTGAGACGAGATATATTTTCAGCATTTATTTTCCTTCGAATCTCCTCAGAAAAATGATGGTGAATTCGTTTATGTTGAATTTAATTTTTAGCATGAACTAAATTTTCTTTATTCTAGGAAAACGATGTAATCTAATTCCGAACCATGCTTGCTTTTCTATGGTAATTTGAATTAATTCTCTTCATGTTTGTCTGATTTATTCTGAGCTTATTGCTTCTAATTAATTGGCCATTAATTAGATGATTTTGATCTTGTGATTTGCTGTCGAAAGAGGGAATTATAGGATAGATCTTGAATAATTTAGCATAGGTAAATATAGAGATCGAAAGACTTGTATGAACCTATGTAGTATTAAAATCGTTGGTCTTAATGCTTTCTTGCTTTATTAAATTGCATATTCTTGTGTAAAATGATGAACAAGAATGTTTCCAATTGACTATCGAAAGAGGCTTTTGGAAGAGTTTGGAGATTGCTAACAAAGAGAGAGAATTAAATTCAATTAGCTAGATGAGTAAAGCATAGTGAGGGATTAGGTGAAATCGATTTCCTAGAAGTTTCTTTCTCATTAAGTTGATTTTCAAGCAACATCTCTCTTTTCCTCTGCGTATCTTTTATTTAAATTGATTTTATTTTGAATTCCAATTGCAAAAGCCTTAGTGACTTCTCTAGATAAAATCGAGATTAGCATAATTTTGGTATTTGTCAAAAGTAAGTTACCAATCCCTGAGGACGATACTTTTCTCATCACTTTACTATAAAACTACGATACTGTGCACTTGCAGTTTTGCACCGATCAGTGATTCATGAAGTTGGACTTCAAGATATGTGTTCATCCTAGGTGATGAAGGTACATATTAAGCGTAAGTATTATCTCATTAGAGAGATTTGAGTACTTAAGAAGTAGTAGTAGAAAAGATAATTTATGCAATAAATCTGGCTGAAACTTGTTTCCAAACCTTGCCTTAAGAGTGACTATGAATTACTCTAAAGGGAGATAAGTGTCGGATATATGGTAAATTGTCTTTGAGGGCAAGTGGGAGATTGTTGGGGTTTATGCCCTAAAATCCAATTTGTTGGCATGACATAAATAATTAAATTGTTTAATTATATGAGACTATCTATAAATGAACTAATGGGGCATTATCTTAGTCCATGAGATGCATAGTATGTGATTTATGTGATTTAGTCACAGAAGATATAAATCACAAGTTCTTTGTAAACTCAGAATTTTAATTCGTAGTCGGTGATGAAATTGGGCGTTTCATCTACGAATACTATAACATATCAACTAAGATGATTTGTCTTGATCATGGAAGTGGAGACTTCTAGTTGGTATGTTGATATGTTTTAAGAGTTAAGACATATTGAACTGGACCGCTATGAGATTTATTATTCTCCTAACGACTATCAAATGAATAATAAATCTCACGACTTTTATTTACATCAACTCTAAATCCTGAGAGAATAATGGACCTGATCATGAGATGTAGGTTGCTTTGATATATTAGGAGTGAGATCTATAAGTCACGGTCAAAACCTTAGTATGTTGGGCAGGCGCATTTAGTGTTGATGAAACATATATTCTCAAAATGGAATTCATAATCTCTTAACAGAGATATAAAATATTCCCTTGAGATAAGTTTAATGGGTTTGGTTATTCAAGAGAGTTGGGCCCAACCACTTTAGTAAGTTGTTACTAAAGTATATATTTATGAAATTGGATTTCATAAATATATGATGAATAACATAAAGGATTAAACCGGGTACTCAAGGATTAAAATGTAGTAATTTTCAAAGTGGCAGTCTACATTCATGACTTTGTATTACTACGAATATTTTAATGAAGGGGTTGCATGTATAATAAAGTCTTGGGATATAATTTATAGATAAGGCCTAGAGTGCAACTATATTTATATAGTGGTATTAAATATAGTTAATGGTAACTTTGGACTTGTCAAGAGTTGACAGAAAAGCCCAAGACCCATTGAAGCTAGTGTCTTATTAGTCCCTTTTGGTCCCACTCCAAGCCACATACTAGAGCCCAATTGGAATGGCCCAAAAGGGTAGCCCAATTAGATAATCAGTTGTATATAAGGAGAGAAACATACAGAATTTCATCAAGGCTTTTTCATGAGACTTTTCATTAATTCTTTTCATGAGAGTTCTCATAAGGAATGAAATGGTCTTTATGTGAGTGTTTGACACTCTTCTATTCTCTCCTTGGAAACTGATTAAGAGACCACACATCTTGGGCATCAAGTGGAATTGGAGTGAAGATTAAAAGTCTTTCCAAGAACTTCTGATCTTTGGTTTTGAATTTCACCGCACCAAGGTACGCTTTCTTGTTCTTAAATTCTAAAACTTATATAGTATATATTATCAATTGCGAATGAAGTAGATCCGTTAATTTTTCCGCTACGTATGTTTTGTATGTGATACAAACATGCAATTTTCCAACAGTAACGACCATGTGAGTTGTAATTCAAATAGAGATAATGTCCTAAAATTTAGTTCAGATGAAGATAATGTCCTAAGATAATGGAAGACCTTTGGCATTATTATAATTCTTCAACTTGCAGTAAATGTTAGACTAAAAATAAGAAGAAAAGATTTACATACATATTGACACATAATGTATTTCATGTAGTATGCATTCAACAGTCATCATTCTTATACAATTGCAATACATATTATGCCAATTATCCACATTTTAATTTTTAACCAAACATACATTTATGAAAAACATAGGCATGTTCTTACCTGTTGGAGCAATACGAATGATATTTACAACAAAACCTTGGTAAGAAAGGAAATTTTGATGGAATTCATTGGGCCTTTCTTATGTGAGGGGAAGGAACATAAGAGAAATGAATTTTTGGTGTCATAGGGAGTTGGAACATTTTGCAAAACCATTAAATGGTAACCACCGTGTGTGTTGTAATTCAGATAGAGATAATGTCCTAAAATTTAGTTCAGATAAAGATAATGTCCTAAAATTTAGAAGTTGTATGTGAGTTGGGAAGTTTTCTTTTTGGATTTTTATTCTTGTGCTGCTGTGCTTAAGTTTATGGCTTTTACACACAAAAATTTCAAATACTTTTATACCATTGTTTCTTTGTTTGTGAAAAACAAACACACGCACACATATTGATATGTCCAATTCAAAATCAAATATTGCCAGCAAAGAGTCCAAACATATTGCCATAAAAGAGTCTAATTCAAACTGTTAATTCTGTAACAAGTCAATGATATATTCTGTAACTGTTAATTGTTATACATCCCTTGACTTTTGCTGATTTTCTGTAATTGTAATTTGCTGTAAATGTAATCTCTACAATTTAGCAAGGTTTTGAAACCCGGACTGGACCATACGGTCCGACTGGGAAAACCGTGATCCTCTCACAATTGCGGTTCTTTTATGCTCAAGAACCGGTCTATGCCCAAAAAGCAGAGAACCGTTCGAACCGCGGTTCAACTGCACGGTTCTGAGAACCGTGATCAGACCGCTTCTCACAGTTCCCTTTGAATCTGAACTTAAAAAAAAAAAAAAAAAAAAAAAAAAAAAAAAAAAACACAGAAAAACAAAAGAAAAAGAAACACAACTCCCTCTCTAGAGAAACACAGAAACACAACTCCCTCTCAAAAGAAAAAAAAAAGTACATCATGTTTGCCATTGCCATCTCCAGAGAAACACAGCATGTCTTTATGTTTCTTCTTCTTATCTCTTCAGGGCACATCACGCAGCTCCCTCTCTTCAGAAACTCTTCTCTTGGGCGAAGCAAGCTTTAAATTCTAGGTTTGTTCTCCGCCGTTAATGTGTGTGTGACAGGGTGAGAGTATGAGAGAAAGAGAATGAGAAACAGAGAGCTAGAGATAAAGAAAGAAAAATAAAAGCAGAGGACACTCTGTGTGAAGAAGGAAGAGTCTAGAAAAATAAAAACAAGATGAGAGGAGTGGGGATGGGATGGGGATACGTGTGTGGAGGAGAAAAAACAAAGAGAAAAAAAGAAAAGAAAAGGAAAAGAAACGTATGGATGCAAGGAAAGAAAGGAATAATAATAAAAAGAATAAAAAATCACAATTAAATGTTACTACAATATTTTCACAATATTTCACAATAAATTTTAAGTAATAGATTGTTATTAGTTAATATTGGTGAGTAAAAAAATAATTTCAATAGTGGGTTTAAATTAGAACTAGTAACAACTTTTTATATAAATTTTGTTGTGAAAATATTGCTAAAAATGTTGCAGACTTCTTCACGCTTCTGGAGACTTCTTCTTTGCTGTGCGTGTCAACTACTCACATAAATGCTTGCTTGCTGTCAAGCACTACCTTCTTGGGTTTTGTTATTTGTTTAACTTTAACAATTTTTAAATGCATGGACATCTTCATTCTTCAGATCTAGCTTTTGATTTTTTTTTTTTTTTAATTCATAATAAATGGTGAACAATGACTATTCAAATGGGCTTGGGAAAAAAAAGAAAATCGGCAATCAAATGGGCTTGGCCATGAGCAAATAAACTAATTTGTCTCTTAACTATTTTATTGGGTTTCATAAAATAAAAAATTATTGGGTACTAAAGTGTGCTTTGTCATAACTTAAAAATAATTTAGAAACTCAATAGCTATTTATGTTTTTTTAGAATTTAATAATTTTTATTTGTATTATGAAAGTTATGTTATAAAAAATACTATCTATATTTGTTTTGGACTATTTTAGTTAATTTTTCTATCTTTTTATTAATTTAATGTTTTTATATATATTTAAAATAATTATTAAATTAATTATGACGTCATCACGGTTCGACCTTGGTTCGACCTCAAAAACCTTGAACCTCTCCCTTTTACGGTTCAATGAACGGTCCGAGTCTGAAAACCTTGCAATTTAGGGAAGTTTGTCTATAATCTTTTAGTATTAATACAAAACAGTATAGGCCTCACTAGGTGTGGATTTTCAACCCAACTTAAACTTTGTATTCTCTATTCCTTTTATATAAACTTTAGACTTTTTTTTTGTTTTTTTTTTTTTTTAGAGAGAGTTTCAACCTCAAAAAAAAAAAAAAAAAAAAAAAAAAAAAAAAAAAAGGCCTAAAGTTTATATAAACTTTAGACTTGATCCTTGATAAATGGTTTCATGGGTTCTAGCTAGTCTAGGTTCCAACTATATTGAGTTTTGACCAAGACTCCAACCATGGTTTAAAGAGTTTGATGAGCCATCCAAACAAAAACTTTTTGAGGGACAGGTATATATAAATTATTATTGAATTCCAAGAAAAGCTACAGATACTTTGGCATCGAAAGTCCAAACATCACAACTGCTATACTTTAATCATATTAATAATGCCATTCAAACAAACGAATGAGACCAAAAAAAAAAAAACATATAAATGAATATGTCCAAGTGTTGCACGAAATGCACAGGGTGAAACCGTGTGATAAACTGATATGATACTCATGTCTGCAAAAGTCCCCTTACCACTAAAGATCAGTCTTCAATTCCACAAATCAATGCATAGCACTTACCAAATAGTTTACATATGCCTTCATAATTTGGATTTAGGTTTCAAATGTTTTGATCATGTGTTGTTGTTGTTGTTGTATTTTTTTTTTTTTTTTTGAGAAACAATATATATATATATATATATTCATCTAGCATATTAATGTGTTGTTGATCATGTGTTGTTGATATTGATCATTTGTTGTTGATTTATACTTGATTTTATGACAATCTTAATTGTATAATGTTAGCAAATTTTTAAAGAAAGTGTTTCAATTAATTAATATTCATCTAGCATATTAATTAATGAGCACATAATATGTCATTTGGGAATATATATATATATGAGATGATTTCAAGTTACACCTGGTTCATCTATAAAAAAAAAAATAAAAAAAGTTACACCTGGTTCAAGTCACACCTTTTACATATATATTCTTTTTTTGGCCAAATGGATTTACAGATATATTTACAATACTCTTTTACCCTACATCTTCTTCTACCAAACTACCACTACTACTCTCTCTTTCCTTGTACATGTCTGCCATATCTTTCTTTGTTTGCCTTTTTCTTTCTACGTCTTTGTTCCTCCTCTCTATTCTCTTGCGCCACTTTCAGATTGGATCTGTTATCTACCCCACCCTACTTTTTCTTTTTCTTTTTTTTAATTTTTTATTATCTCAATGTAGTTTCATCTAGAGCTTCTTTTGTTCTTTTTTCCGCTAGGTAATATTTGACACCCATAACTCTTGAAACCCAAAAAAGAAAAAAATGGAAGAGAAAATTTGAAAACAAACTTTGAATTAGAAAAGTAATAGAAAATTAATTGTAATTATGTTGTTGTTCCTGAGTTTCAGTTTGTGAGTTTCAGTTTGTAAAGTGGATTAGTTTTGATGGGCAAATAGATCTAACGGATATTACTGGTTCAGAGAGTGTTGGTGCCCCTCCTAAGCCATAGTTTGTGGTAGTTCTTAACTTCGTGAGACTAACTCTGCCATTCAAGAAGAATAAAAGTGATTAAAATTACAATCAAATTGATGATATGGCAGTAATTATTTGATGCTTATAATTGCTGCTCCTGGTGTTAATGTTTTTGCTTGAACATTTTATGAAAATGGACGAGGAAAGTGATAAAGGAAAAATGAATTACAGTGAAATAAAGAGAGAGTAAGAGAGAGACAAGAAGTAATTAATTAGGAGAGAGTTAATAAGGATGTTATTAATTAGGTAAGTATTTAATGATGAGATGAAAAAATTGTGTTTTCTTTTTGACCGTTAGATTTTTTGGAAATCTATGGCTTAAAAAAGGTGTAACTCTTGTAGAGTTACAACAGGTGTAACTTGAACCCATCTCTCTCTCTCTCTCTCTCTCTCTCTCTCTCTCTATATATATATATATATATATACACTTGGTGTAACTCTAAGTAATGTTACACCACCCAATAACTTGTTAATGAATTTATATTTAGAAAATTCTACCGTTAGATTACATGTTCTATATGTTCTAAACATGCATACCAAATTTCATACCAATCGGATGTTATTTACCATTCGATCTATAAACTCATCTTTTATACATTATTTTAAACTACAAAAACTTGAATTTATATAATTGATAGATCGCATGACTATTGATTTTTGATCACCTTGAAATTTTGTAAGCATGGAGAATATACAAAGATAATGTAATCCAACGGTCTATTTGTCAAAATTCACATTTAATTAAAAAATATTGATTGGTGTAAAATTACTTAGAGTTACACCATATGTAACTCTCTCTCATCTCTCTCTCTCTCTCTCTCTCTCTCTCTCTCTCTCTCTCTCTCTATATATATATATATATATGTGTGTGTGTATATGTATAGAGATGGGTTCAAGTTACATATTTTTTAACCATTGATTTCAATTAGATCTAATGGTTAATAACACACAAGCAGCCATATCATCAACTTCTAAAAATAAATAATCTAATGCATTAAAAGTCATTAATTCTCTTTAAAAAAATCATTAACTCCTTCCACCTTTCCCATCTTCTTCTTCTTCTCTCTCTAGACCACTCATGTCCTTCTCCTCCATTGACCCACACAACTCATTGGAGCTGTATGTAGAATTTAGTTTGTTAAATCTAGAAGTATAATTTAGTTTTAGATATCAATGTAAAACCAATTGAGGCAAAAAATTTAAATATTTTACTGGTCAGACTCGTTAGAGTCCTATCCCTTGGCAATAAAGTGAGATAGTTCTGATCTAAATGTCAATTTAAAATCCAAAAAAAAAAAAAAAAAAAATCTATATTTCTTGAATCTTATCACTAAAGAGTCCTTTTATATGGTTTCTCTTAAGTGAGAATACGTCTAAAACTGAAGAAAACTACAAATCAGTTCAAACTTCATATAACTACAGCCAAGCCAAATATTATCTCACGTAATTGATACACTTGTGTAATCCGAACTTTCAAAACAACTGTAATCTACATATTTGGATCTCATGTAAATCTGTGCATATATAAAATACACCCCAAAAGAAATTAAAGGGAAGCAAATTAACTTTGCCTTTGTATCAATTATTTGTAGATCTTATAATTGCTGCAAAAAAAAAAAAAAAAAAAACTCTCCCTCAGAGCATTAATAGAGAAGGGCTAAAACTAATAAAATCTCATGTAATCACAAGGATTAAAGCTCACTATTAAATAAAAATGAAAACCATTAGAAATAGTTCTTATGTTAAAAACCAATATTGGAAACTATGCAAAAGAACAAACAAACAAACAAAAAAAATGTGGATATTGGCTGGCAGTGGAGATCAGGGAAGAGAGAAGCCGTAAGTTGGAGAAGAATGTGAAGAGAGAGAGAGAGAGAGAGAGAGAGAGAGAAAAAAACTAAAAAAAGTAAAAAACCAAGAAAATTAATTTTCTCTCACTAAGCTAAAAATGGTTTGGAATTTAATGACGAAAGAGAGAGAAAATATATTCTTAATTAGACAAGCTGACGTGGACAATAGAGTTTTTTTAGCCATTAGATCTAATTGAAATCAATGGTTAGAAAATGTGTAATTCTAGAAGAGTTACACCAGGTGTAACTTGAACCTATCTCATATGTATATATATTGTGCCATTATCATTTATATGCAAAATAATTTGAATTTTGTATATAAATGATAATGACACAAATTTTTTTCTTAAATTTGTAGTGTTTGTGATATTTATTCTTTTTGGAAATAAAGTAATTAGATTTCATTTATAATGAGAATAAAATTAATGTTAACCGTAACCCAAAAAAAATACATTTATGGCTCGCCATTGACTACCTCACCTACTATTTTGATTTTCTTAGTAATATTAATATGATCATTAATTACCACTAAAATATTTTTTTAAATCCAATAAAATTTAAAAATAAAAATTAAAAATCAACTGTTAGAGATTTAAATGATACAAATTTTAATAAAAACAAGTCATTAATAAAACTTACCACTACACAAAACCTCATATAGTAGAGTAATTATTCAAGGAGAAGGTTTTGCTGCATGCTAGTTTGCAGCAATTGCTGCATATTAGGTTATGCGGCAGCAAAAAGTAAGCAATATTGAATTAAAAGATCTTGCAGACCAGTTGCTCCTCCAGGCTTCCCAGTTAGAAGAAAAGGAAAAGACTTCTCCTGCCTCTTCTAAAGCATCTACCAGTCACCATCCATTTGACCCTTTCCAGGATTCTCAAGATCCCTATGATGGCCATAATTTGGACAGTCCCTAGACTATTCTGGTAGCACCAGTCACTACTCAGAATAACTCCAAACAGCCAAAATTCGGTCACTATTCAGAACAGTACCAGCAGACAAAAAACTATTCATAAACAGTACCAGCTAACATAATAAAACAGAAACAGTACCAGCCGACACTAAAAGACGAAAGTGAACAGTTCGCCGCGGGTCTTATATTCTTTTAGGAAAAGCATTTTACCCCTTGGGAAAAAGGTTTTCCCCCCATCTTTTCAAAATTCAGGAATCTCCAGAGGTCACGAGGCTCCCCCGAAAAGAATCCTAAGCTCCTTTCCCAGCCTATATAAAGGAGCTGAAGTTCCCTTTGAAGACAGGCTTGATTCAGCAAAATCTCCTCTTACAAAATCCTTTAGCAATCTTGTATTAGGAATTCCCAAACCTGTAATCAAATGGCTTTTACATTTTCATGCATTCAGTGTAACATTATGGCTTCAGTTAGCCTTAGCCTTGTTTTCAATAAAGTGTAACTTACCCCTTGTGGTATCAGAGCCAAGTTGGCCGATAATAGTTATAAGTTACTTTTTCACTTATTAATTTCATTACTATGTTCTTTTCAGTCTTCATACATTTGGCAGGTTATACCGCCTAATTTCAGCATTATCACGTTTTAATATTCCCATTATGTCTCCCCTTCCCCATATTTTGTTTTATATTTATTTTATGATAACTCTTCCATTTCCCTTCATTTATTTCTTTGTTTGCTACTATCTTGCCATCTTCTTTTATCTTTACCGTTGGTAAACAAGTTTCTTTCTACCATAATGTCTCCCATTTCCCATATCTCATTGTACATCTATCTCATGGTAACTCTCCCCTTCCCCATCATTTGTTTCTATGTCTGTTATATTTTCTTCGTTCTTATCTTTCATTACATCTCTACTTTGCTAGAATTGTTCTTTTCTCCTATTTAAAATTCTGTATTACCCATCTATATTATCCAGTTATCATCCAGTCACCTTTATCGTCCACTTTCTGTGTTTAGCCTTTAGTTTGTTTCAGGGAAGTACAAATTTGACCTGTAAGTCCTGGAATCCTGATTGAGTGGCCGTTTAGCTAGAAATAGACGTTTGAGGCTTAAAGATAGGAATGGCAATCAGTAATGGAATGTATACCTTGTCATAAACCCAAATCTAGGAACAGTACTCTAAAGATAAAAGTGATTAGATTTTGATTGTTTATCATAGATTCTTGATCCAGAATTATGAATAGTCTATTTAGAAGTAGTTCCTCCACCAGTTCTAGATCCTCCATCCCTGAGATTCTAGAAGACACTGGAGTTCTCAATTCCGAGAATTATGAAGTAGCAGATTTAGACTTGAGCTTAGGAGATTGGAATATCCCCAAAGTTCCCACCAACCATATCTATAAGTCTTCTTGGTCTCTTAAAAAAGCTTTTAAGACAGATTACCATGTTAAGACTAGAGA
This sequence comes from Notholithocarpus densiflorus, assembly GCA_030021035.2. Classification (NCBI taxonomy): domain Eukaryota; kingdom Viridiplantae; phylum Streptophyta; class Magnoliopsida; order Fagales; family Fagaceae; genus Notholithocarpus; species Notholithocarpus densiflorus. The sequence continues at coordinate 14,129,465 of JARYZH020000002.1, forward strand.
ACAAGTTTATGGTTTGAATAAAGAGTATGAGACATGCTATTTACTCACACCATCTACCTTACTTGCCCACCGCAAAGAAGGACATAACATACACATAGGTTTAGTCTAGGTTGGAGTTAAACCCTTAATTAGAGAAGGTTTGAATTGTTCTATCCTTATGGCTTTAAGGGACACTCGACACATCAGATTTGACGATAGTCTCTTAGGAACCATAGAAACAAGTCTTAGTTGTGGACCAGTCCATTTCGACTGTTTCCCCAATTTTACTGTCAGCCTTCATGACCCACATATCAGGAAGGCTCTCACCTTAAATATCAAGACTCAGGGAACTCTCATGTTACAAGGAGTTCAACAGATCGCATTAATATACAAAGTTTACTATAAATGCACAAGGACTAACATGAATGTCCAGGCCCTTAACAAAAACTCCTGGTGAAACTACCCTCATCCAAACTTCAGCCCTGAGATCTAAGGTCCAGGTACCTAAGACCCTTAAATGGAACGAAGTTACTTTTCCCCAGAACTGGACTCTAGAGAATGAAAATCACCCTCTCTTGATCCAGCACCCTGCCCAGAATCCAGACTTAGACTTTGTCCAGCAGTTAGCAGATGGAACTGTAAGACTAAGCTTTGACCAATCCAGATTTAGATCGCCATTAAACTACCTCCAACCCAGCATGCAGTCCCCTATCCTTCTCAGAGATAGACCTGCATCCCAATGCAGCACATCTAGACCTCCTCCTCCACTTAGAAGAGACCTAGATCTAGAAGTCCAAGGAGTTAAGACTAGATCACAAGTGAGCACACCATGCTACACAGCTAGGCAAGAATCAATTGAAGAAGAAGAAGAAAACCATGTTCCATCTTCTCCAACTCAGTCAGATTTTGAGCAGCCCGAACCCCCAGCGGGTCACCAACTCAATGTTATGAAGAAGGACTTCATCCCTGACCATAAGTCTTTAGGTGATGACTTTGACTCAGAAGCTAACAAAGTTAAAAGAGAAGCTTATAAGGTAAACCATACCAAGGAACTGAAGATAGAAGTGTACACGAAATGGCAAGAGTTCATGAAAGAGATATCAACAAATATCCCTTTCTTTGAATATTTTGAGAACCATTTTGAGTGGCACAGAAAGTCTTGTGTCATTACAAAGACAAATTGGACCAAAGAAAACAAGGAAGTAGTTCGGTCTAGTCACCCTCCCCTAGAAAATATAACCATCAAGCACCAAGGTTTTGATGTAATTGCTACTCCTTTTAGGAAACCTTCTAGTGAGGACAAACCAATAAAAAAAAATCATAGAATAGAACAGAACAACTACACCAACCAGCGTTTAGGTGTCATAGGAAAATAGCTAGACAGAATTGAAGACAGGATAGATGCCAAAACCATTCCTCAGTCAGGAAACCTAGTTAAACCCATCACGTCTTTAGAAAAACCTCTAGTCAAGTTACCAGTAACTCGACAAACCAACCTCAGGTCCAAAGACAAAACAACATTAGAAATAGTTAACCAAAAGCTAAGAGAACTAGTCAAAAAGGAATCAGCCACTTCTAGCAGAGATCCTAGGTTAGAAACCCAATTAGCCACACTAATCGTCCATATGACTTCCAATAGCAGTAGTAGCAACACCCCTTCAGAATCCAAAGAAGAAATAAAAAAATTAGAAAATCAGTTTCGAGATTTACAGGTGAACAAACTCTACCATCGTAGGGTAACCCCAACTAGTCTCACCAAAAATTGGTATCCTAGACCAACACCCCCTGACCTCCAGTTTGAAGAGAAAAATGTGAGCAACCAGTTCTCAGTGTCTTCTGATAAGCTCTATGAATGGAATATAGATGGATTATCAGAACAAGAAATCATAAATAAGATCCAGCATATGGTTATGGTAGCCAATAACTACCTCAATGAAGGACGACCCCATACCGAGGTAGTTGAGCTTATGGTCTTAGGTTTCACAGGAAAACTTCTGTCATGGTGGAACCATTACCTAACAGAAGAATCAAAAGATGAGATCAAAAGTGCAGTCCAAAAAGATGAGGACGGACGTCTAATCTTTGATGAAACCATAGGCAGAGGTGTTCCAGATGGAGTAAACACCCTAATTTACACCATTACAAGGTACTTTATAGGTACCCCTAGCAATATTACAACCAGAATACATGACCAGTTGAGTAATCTTAGGTGTCCTACCCTTAGTGACTACAGATGGTATGAAGATGTTTTTACTACCAGAGTTATGCACAAAAGCGATTGTAACTCTCCATTCTGGAAGGAGAAGTTTATCAATGGCTTACCCAGTCTTTTTGCTCATAAGATTAGAAAAACTCTCAGCAGTACTTCAAGTGTCATAGATTATGATGATCTGACTTATGGAGATATATCTAGTGTCATCCGAAGGGAAGGTCTGAAGATGTGCATAGATATGAAAATCCAAAACCAGGCCAATAAGGACAAAAGAAAAGCTAAGTACGAAGTAGGAAACTTCTGTACTCAGTATGGCTTACCCTCCATAGCCCCATCCAAAAGATATTTCAGAGATAAGGATTACCGTAGGAAAAGGACAACCTCTAAATATTATAGAAATCATAAGAAGCCCAGCAACTTCAATAGAAATGAATTTTATAAGAAAAACAGGAAATCCAGAGATTACCATAAGACGAATAGTAAAAGAAAAAATTCTGCAAAAAAAACATTTAAGAAAGATATTGAATGTTATAAGTGCGGAAAGAAAGGACATTTCAGGAATGAGTGTAGATCCAAAGCTAAAGCCTTAATCAACACCCTCTAAGGAGACTAAACAAGGAAAAATGAAAATTTTGAACTCTTAGAACTCAACCACACAGACAGTGAGTCCTCCATTAGTTCTAGTGACAATGAAATCTTTCAGATAAACCAGTCCTCATCTTCTAAAGAGTCATCCAATATCTCTAGTAGCCCAGACATCAGATTAGGATGTAAAGACAGTTGTTGTAAAAACAAATCAGTCAATGTTTTTACTTAACAAGAAGAACTTCTTCTCACCCTAACAGACAAGGTAAAAGACCTAGTTATCAAGGCCCAGTACCTTAGCAAGTTTCAGAGCACCATAGTCAAAGAAACAAAAGAAACCAAATCCAAAAACCCTGAACCTACAGTTAACCTAGATAAAATCTTCAATAGGTTTAGCAAAGCTAAGAAGGAAGTCACAATTATTGACCTCCAACATGAAATCAAGGAAACCAAAACTGAGATCAGAACCCTCAAAAAAGAAGTCAAAAAACTCGACCAGGCTTTAACCATCGTTAGGATTGACCACAATTTCCTTAATAAGAGAATTGAACACCAAGAAGCTGGTCCATACCATCAAGAAGCAGGTCCCTCATACCAAAACCCTTCAGATGATGAAGTAGAAAAAGTCTATAATGAGTCAGCCAATCCTACAACAAACATGGTCTTAGAAGAACCAGCCCAGAAATACATAGACACCATCAGCAGAATTGATTTCCAGAAATGGCATTCTAAAGTCAAGATTGTCATTAGCAAAGACTTTGAATTTGAGGTTATAGCACTTATAGATTCAGGCGCAGATCTTAATTGCATCCAAGAAGGAATCATTCCCTCTAAGTATTTTCAACAAACCAAGGAAAGATTATCCTTAGCAAATGGTAGCAAGATGCAGATTAAATATAAAATCCCTAAAGCCCATGTGTGCCAAGACAACACATGCTTCAAGACAACCTTTGTCTTAGTCAAAAATATGATAGACAGAGTAATCTTAGGAAATCCTTTCATGTGTTTGCTGTATCCTTTCACTACAGATAGTGAAGGAATCACTACCCATCCTTTTGGTCAGCCAGTTAAGTTTAAATTCCTCAGGAGCCCTGAACCTAGAGAAATTAGCAGTCTTCAAGATTTCTCTATCTCCAGAACTCTTAATTTGATAAATAGGAAAACCCAGCATCTTAAATACCTTAAGGATGATTTACAGCACAAGAAAATTGAGGAACAATTAACTTGTAAGATCATCCAGTTTGAGATCAAAGAGTTCGAAGAAAAATTCAAGCAGGAAGTCTGTTCTGATCTCCCTACAGCTTTTTGGCATAGAAAGAGACACGAAGTAGCTCTCTCATATGTCAAAGATTTTAGTGAAAAGGATATCCCAACCAAAGCCAGACCCATCCAAATGAACCAAGAGCTAATGGAATTTTGCAAAATAGAAATAAATGACCTCCTTAGTAAAAGAATCATTAGGAACTCTAAATCACCTTGGTCTTGTCCAGCCTTTTATGTACAGAAAAATGCTGAAATAGAAAGAGGAGTTCCTAGATTAGTCATCAACTACAAGCCCCTTAACAAAGTCTTAGAATGGATTAGGTATCTCATCCCTAACAAAAAAGACTTAGTTAATAGGCTTAGTAAGGTTGTCATCTTCAGTAAGTTTGACATGAAAAGTGGTTTCTGGCAGATCCAAATTAGAGAGTCTGATAGATATAAAACAGCATTTACTACACCCTTTGGACATTACGAATGGAACGTAATGCCTTTTGGTCTAAAGAATGCACCCAGTGAATTCCAAAACATCATGAATGACATTTTCAATCCATTCTCCAGTCACTCTATAGTTTATATCGATGATGTTCTCATATTCTCAGAATCTATTGAGAAACATTGGAAACATTTGAGATCCTTTCTCAATACAGTCAAGAGCAATGGTCTAGTGATTTCAGCCCCAAAAATCAAACTTTTTCAGACACATGTTTGGTTCTTAGGTTTTGACATCCATCATGGATTAATCAAACCAATAGATAGAGCCATTCAGTTTGCAGACAAATTTCCAAATCAAATCTTAGACAAAACCCAGCTTTAGAGATTTTTAGGATCTCTCAACTACATCTCAGATTTCTATCAAAATCTCAGACAACAATGTAAACCATTTTTTGATAGACTTCAAACTAATCCATCTCCTTGGACTCCAGCTCATACATTAGTTGTCCAAGAAATCAAAAAATATGTTAAGACTCTCCCTTGTTTAGGAATTCCCTTAGTAAATTCCTTCAAGATTGTCCAAATCGATGCCTCTAACATTGGTTATGGTGGCATTCTCCTTCAGCTCACTAGTCCTAATTCCCCTAAACAAATAGTTTGTTTCCATTCCGGAATTTGGACTCATACTCAACTAAATTATAGTACTATTAAAAAAGAAATTTTATCTATAGTATTATGTATTTCAAAGTTTCGAAGTGAATTATTAAATCAAAAGTTTTTGGTCAGAATTGATTATAAATCTACAAAACATGTTTTAGAAAAAGATGTCCAAAACATTGCATCAAAACAGATTTTTGCACGATGGCAAGCCATTCTCTCCGTTTTTGATTTTAACATAGAATTCATAGAAGGAACCCAAAACAGTATCCTTGATTTCCTTAGCCGTGAATTCTTGAAGAATCCAAACCAAGATGTCCAGAAAAAAGCCAGCACAGCCTCAACCCCCAAAACTACCTAAACAGTCACCCCCTAGTCATACTAGTCAACAGAAGAACCCTGGCCACCTAGTCCCAGTTTCTTCGGTTTCCCTAGCCAACCGCTATGTGGTTTCTACAATCCCAAGACCAAACTATGAAAGACCACTCCTAACCCAACCCAGTTTTAGTTCTGCCCTAGTATCTCCAGCCTCTAGAGCAATAACCCCTTACACAATAGATGATCCTTTTGGCCCCTTACAGTCCCAAAGATCATCCCAGCCTCCCAACAGAAAAAATAAGTCTCCTTACATCAAAAAACCCTATATCCAGCACATCTTTTATATTGAACCACACATGGCCCATATAAAAGATCCTTTAGCCCTTGCAATGGAAGTTTTGCCTCCAAATTGGCATTTTCTTCCAAAACCCCCAGAAAAATCCGTCAAATTCTATAAGGTCATCCTCACCCAAGAAAACTTTGCTCGAATAGAAGACATCAAGTCAAAATCAGACCCTTTAGTAGTTCTCTACCACAAGCTCATCGTCACCAGGTTCGTCAGCTGCAAAGAATGGGGCCAGCACCCCTCCCTGCTCCGATCATTAGAAGGCTTAGAAATCCAATATAGTTATTATGACTACATGGACGCCTTTGAAAAGATCTTATTATATCAGAATAAGAATTATGAACATTCATGGTTCTTAATGTTTGACAAAAATTTCAACAGTTAGGTTCCAACATGGTTCCTAAAGTGGTGGGAAATGTTTGGATCAATTCCTCAGATCTTTCCAGAACCTTTCTAGGAGGCCCTCAGATATTTCAGTTCAAGGTTCCAAGTTAACCATCATGGTTCCCAGTTTCCAGCAATCCTACACATGTCCATCAAATATAGAATCCATTGGATTAGCACGTGGACCTATGCAATCAGCAACAATATAGTAAATAGAGAGTTCTCAATAAAGTGGTGGGATAGTCTCAAAATTGATCTAGTCATCGATCAAATAAATAAGGATTTCCCTCCTCTAGTTCACAGAGCCATTACCCAGAAGACCAGGTCCCAGTCTAGCCTAGAATCTGTCTCAATTGCCGGAAAATCTAGTAGAGAATTAAAAGATCTTGCAGACCAGTTGCTCCTCCAGGCTTCCCAGTTAGAAGAAAAGGAAAAGACTTCTCCTGCCTCTTCTGAAGCATCTACTAGTCACCATCCATTTAACCCTTTCCAGGATTCTCAAGATCCCTATGATGGCCATAATTTGGACAGTCCCTAGACTATTCTGGTAGCACCAGTCACTACTCAGAATAACTCCAAACAGCCAAAATTCAGTCACTATTCAGAACAGTACCAGCTGACAAAACACTATTCATAAATAGTACCAACTGACATAATAAAACAGAAACAGTACCAACCAACACTAAAAGACGAAAGTGAACAGTTCGCCGTGGGTTCTATCTTTTTTTGGGAAAAGCATTTTACCCCTTGGGAAAAAGATTTTCCCCCCATCTTTTTAGAATTCAGGAATCTCCAAAGGTCACGAGGCTCCCCCGAAAGAATCCTAAGCTCCTTTCCCAGCCTATATAAAGGAGCTGAAGTTCCCTAATTTAGACACATCCTAGCTCAAAAAGGCTAGGCCAACAACATCAAAGCGATAAATCATGGCATAAGCAAGGAAATATGCTAGAAAAACTATAAAGACATGCTAGGAAGCAAGAACATGCTAGGAAAAGCAATAAAACACATTATTGAACAAGAAAAAGCTATAAAAAGAAAAAAAAAAGGACGTGGATTGTAGCTAAAAAGCTACATCCACACCCTTAAACCTCAAATACAAGGTATGGAACCAAGGAGTGGAAGATTGGGTGCAAGAACACTACCTTGTGATTGTGGTGAAAACAGAAGAATCAAAGGTGTTTGGATGTGTTTGGGAGTGTTTGGGAGAGAAATCAAAGAGAGGAGAGAGAGAATCTGCCCAAATTTTAAATTATTATTTTTTTTTGCAAAATGGGGGGTCTGGAAGTTTTTATAACTAAAAAGTGACCCTTCAGCTTTAGGCTGGCCGGCGGCCAAACAAGGGACGCCAACCACCCTTACTCACTAGTAGTTTTGGCTTTTTCTTAGTCCAGTTTTGGACGTGTATTTAAAGGCCTTCTCGGACTCGGATTGAGCTGATCTTGATGTCCCTAGAAATTTCTGGGTGTCTAGTTTCCAGAAAACTAAAGAAATTGAAAACCTAATGGCCAGATCAAAAGTTATGACCTCGGGAAGCATGCTGACGCATTTTGCATGATTTTCTGGATATCTCAACCGTTTTAACTCCGATTTTGACCCATGAATAGTCATTGGAAAGGGGATTTTATAATCTTCACAATGGCATTGGTGTTAGGATATGTGCCCTTTAAATCCTATTGTATGATGCTATGTATGATATTATGTTATGATTAATAAAGTTGTTTTATTATTATCTAAAATAATGGTAACATGAATATTTGGACATTATCTTATAGTCCATGAGATGCATAGTATGTGATTTAGTTACAGAAGATATAAATCACAAGTTTTTTGTAAACTCAGAATTTTAGTTCGTAGTCGATGATAAAATTGGGTATTTCATCTGCGAAGATTATAACATATCAAATAAGATGATTTGTCTTGATCATGGAAGTGGAGACTTCTAGTTGATATGTTGATATGTTTTAAGTGTTAAGACATATTGAACTAGACCGCTGTGAGATTTATTATTCTACTAACGACTGTCAAATGAATAATAAATCTCACGACTTCTATTTACATAAACTCTCAATCCTGAGAGAATAATGAACCTAATCATGAAGTGTAGGCTACTTTGATATATCAGGAGTGAGATCTAAAGTCACGATCAAAACCTCAGTATGTTGGGCAATCTCATTTAATGTTGAAGGAACATATATTCTCAAGATGGAATTCATAATCTCTTAACGGAGATATAAAATATTCCCTTGAGATAAGTTTAATGGGTTTGGTTATTCAGAGTGTTAGGCCTAACCACTTTAGTAAGAAGTTACTAAAGTATATATTTATGAAATTGGATTTCATAAATATATGATGAATAATTAAAGGATTAAACTGGGTACTCAAGGATTAAGATGTAGTAATCTTTAAAGTGGTAGTCAACATTCATGACTTTGTATTACTACGAATATTTTAATGAAGGGGTTGAATGTATAATAAAGTCTTGGGATATAATTTATTAATAAGGCCTAGAGTACAATTATATTTATATAGTGGTATTAAATATAATTAATGGTAATTTTGGGCTTGTCAAGAGTTGATAGAAAGGCCCAAAACCCATTGGAGCTAGTGTCTTATTTGTCCCTTTTGGTTCCACTCCAAGTCACATACTAAAGCCCAATTGGAATGGCCTCAAAGGCTAACCCAATTAGATAATCAATTATATATAAGGAGAGAAACATACAAAATTTTGTAATGTATGAAAATGGTGTGTATGTGAGTGTAAGCTACTCTCTTATTCTCCCTTGAACACATACGTATAAACTAATTGAGAGATCATACTTCTTGGGCATAAGTGGAATTGGAGTGAAGATTAAAAGTGTTCCCAAGTACTTCTAATCTTTGGTTTTGAATTTCACCGCACCAAGGTACGTTCTCTTGTTGTTAAATTCTGAAATTTACATAGTACATGTTATCAATTGCGAATTAAGTAGATCCGTTAATTTTCCGCTGCGTATGTTTTGTATACGATACAAACTATGTTTTTCCTACAATTGGTCCCAACCCGTTCTGACAGTTGGATCAAAATTAGGGTTTCTGGTGCCCCCGAGAGTCAACCTCGGGTCAAACTTGGTTAAATTTGATGAAAATCACCGAATAGATTGACGTGGCGCAACCTATTTGGGCATCAGAGCACTCGAAGTACCATTTCAGGCCAAATTGACCAAAATGCCCCTAGTCAACCTTGGGATGACCGAAAGTCAAAGTTGGTCAAAATCATCCCAAAATAACATTTTTCATGTTTCTACATCAAACCCAAGCTACTCGGTGATTTTCGTCAAGTTTGACCAAGTTTGACCCGATGTTGACTCTAGGGGCACCAAAAACCCTAATTTTGATCCGACCGTTAGAATGGGTTGGGACCAGTTCCATTACAAATATTATCAAATTACCTTTCTAACGACTATTCATGGGTCAAAATCGGAGTTAAAACGGTTGAGATATCTAGAAAACTGTAAAAAGCGCATCATCACGCTTCTCGAGGCTATAACTTTTGATTTGACTATCAGATTTTCAATTTCTTTAGTTTTATAAAAACTAGACATCCATAGCTTTCCGAGGACACAAAGATTAGCTCAATTCGAGTTCAGGAAGACCTTCAAATACGTGTCCTAAGTTGAACCAAGAAAAGGTCGAAACTGCTGATGTCAGTAGGGTGGCTGGCGGCCCTACAAGGTGCACCGGAAGCCGAAGGGTCATTTTTCCAGTATAAATGACCCCAGACCCCTCATTTTGCAAAAAAAAGAGTTTTGGGCAGTTTTTGGGCAGATTCTTTCTCTCCTCTCTCTTTAATTTCTCTCCCAAACACATCCAATCACACCCAAACACATCCAAACACATCAAAGTACCTTCAAACACCTTAGATTCTCTCTTTTCTCTACAATCATCAAGGTAGTGTTTTTGCACCCAATCTTCCTCTCATTGGTTCCATACCTTGGATTTGAGGTTTTGGGGTGTGGATGTAGCTCTTTAGCTACAATCCACACCTTTTCTTTTTATAACTTTTCATAACTTTATATTGCTTAATAAAATGCTTTATTGCTTTCCTTAGCATGTTCTTGTTTCCTAGCACGTCCTTATAGTTTTCTAGTATGTTTCCTTGCTTATGCCATGATTTATCACTTTGATGTTGTTGGCCTAGTCTTCTTGGGCTAAGATATGTCTAAATTTAATGTTTGTACTTAGATCCACATGATTTTAGGCTACTTGCCATGTTTATGCTTAGATCCGTATGCTTATGTGTTCTTTGCCATGTTTTTGCTTAGATCTACATGTTTGTGCTTAGATCTACATCCCTTTGCTTAGATCTATGTGTTTATGTACGCCGAGCCATGCTTGTGTGCTCAAATCTATGTTGGTTGCTATGCCATGTGCTACTTTTGCCCTTTTTGTCTCTTAATATCTCTATATCTTGTGTTTTGGCCTTTCCAGTAGGGTGTAGATCTAGATCTTGCGGTCTAGGCCTACATCCGTACACCTAGGCCTATATTAAAGGGTTTGGATAATTTTCTTTGCATGTCTATATTTGCTTGCTTGCTTCTATGCTTGATCTCCATGTTAGCCTCTCTAGATCTAGGCTTTGCCATGCTTTGTGTCCTCCGTAGGCTTGTGCTTGTGTCGCCGCACCTATATCTCCTAGGGATTGATTGGGTGTAACCATTTGTGAGATACACCTCCGTGGTGTTGGTGTGCTTGATTCGCACAGAGCAGACCAGCATGCTTTGCGCCACCCGTTTGGCTTTCTTTGTTTCTTTGCATCTTTGCACGCTTGCTGTGTGTCATCCATACTCCAATCCAATGGAACTATGGACATTCGATCCAAACCTACATTTGTCCTTCTAAGACACCTCCTTTTGTTTGATAACATATTTATTTGCATTTTTGTGTGCCTCACATGTTTGTTTGCCCCCGTTTGGTGTCTTTTCCTTGCTTGTCTTTAGCATGCTTTTCCTTCCATTTGTTTCTTTGCTTGTTTGCTGGCTTGTTTTTTGTCTTTGCATGTACACGGATGGAGCAAGGACACTTAGAGCAAGGGTACAACCTCCTAGGTGCGAGCAAAAAAGGCAAGGATGCAAGCAATGTTCAGTTGATTAGGGGGCCTAGCCCCTCCAGAGTGGTATTCTCGTGTATGCGACATGCATCAACATGCTTAATGCGTTGAAGGGCTTCGGCTCGTCACAATACGAGCATGTTGATACGCGCCGTATACACAGATATGAAACCCTACCGGTGCACCATAGCGCACCAAACGCGAAACTCTGCTGGATTTTCGCCGTGAAAATGGGGCATCCCTATTGCCGTATTCTCACGTCGAAGGCTTGGTGAGAATATCATTATGTGTGCTATGATGCATCTTAGGCAAAGCACTGTCGGATTTCCGCCACGAAAAAAAAGCGAAATGCTACTGGATTTTGTCACAGAAATTTGGCAACAATTCCAAACACTCTTGGAAAGCATCGATCGGGACCACACCCATTCCAAAACCAAACCTCAAAACCCAACACATTTAAAGCCTCGAAAGCTAATGCCTATAGCTTGTTTTAAACTGCCAATGTTCTTAAATTATGATTTTACCAAAATAAAGGACTGTCCTTGGACAGGCATTATGGGGTGCCTAACACATTCCCCACACTTAACCAGACTTCCGAACTCAAGAATCAAGATTTTTTACCCATACACATTAGATTAGAAAAAATGTAAGGTGACCAATCACACCTATAAAAACCCAATGATTGATGACGACTTCACTTACCCTTGGTAATTTCCATAAAATTGACTCATATTCTAGTCATACACTCGAGGAATGACACACCTCCATACCATCATCTCTCGCACCGAGCCCGATATAAAAATAAGAGGCACGAGCATCGCCGTGATGGGTGGTTGAGCAGCCGCGAGGCGTCGACATACTGGCGACTTCACTAGGGACACTTAGAGAGTTTAGCCTTTAGAGCTTTTTGATAAGATCCTAATCTTTGGACATTGGCTTGAAATTGGCATTAGCCTCCGGGGCTTTCTTTTTGAAAATTGCTTTTACTCTATCCTAGTAAAATATTTTCAAAACTCAAAAATATTTTCCAAAAATGTTTTTCAAAATGGTTTTCCAAAAACCGACTTTGAGATATTTTTGTATGTGTGAAGCTTTCCTGCTTTCCTAAAGCATGCTTTACAGCTTTCCTTCACATGTGCGAACCAAGGGTAGTAAGACTTTCTGCTACACCTTTATCTATGCTTAAGTCTTTCCCCTTTCATTATAAAATGAATAACATTAGCCCTCATATTGGGTCGAACCCGGACTCAGCGTTGAAGGCTAATGTTGGATGATGCGAACACCTTAGATAGTTAATGGATGCCGAATTGTAAGATTTTCCTGGGTACATAGGTGGAAAGGATTATGTAGAAAAGGCCCTCTTGATCTGCTCTATCCTGTAACTTCTATGAAGGGAAGGATTAGATGATCGAGATCCCCCCTAAGAATAGGACCAACTTACCTGTTAAGCTGTGTCTCATATAGTTGGCCTAGACTATGTCAAACTCGTGAGGACTAGGAAGAGCCAAATTCGAGTGAACATCCCAGCCTAGGGTAGGATTTCCTTCATAGGATTGTTTTCAAAATGAGTCAAGGGGTAAGTGTCCATTTCCGTTTGCAGGTTTGCCCCTTTTGTTTGCATCAAAGAGTCATGCTCTACTCCAATTTCTATCCATCTTGCTTACACAACATCTATGATTAACCCCTAGGGAAAAGTAACCCCGTTGCTCACACATTAGATCATACCCGGTCCCTAAGGGTTTCCAACCCTACAAGGGCATGCATGCATACACTAATGGCCCTGTCATGTAAATGTGTACAGATAAAATTTGTGGTAAGTAGCCAGAACTCCGCGCCAAGGAGGACATTGCCAAGTATCATGGTAAATTTGAATGAAGCCTCTTCATTGTAAATTTGAATTTCCTTGTATTGTAAAAGGCCCACTATTGGAGCCATTGTCTATAGCCCATGATCTTGGGGCATTGTAAAAAGTTAAACTTTGTAAAAGCATTACTTTTCCATGTAATCAAAAGAGAAGGGTCCATCCTGCAATCTCAAGCATGATATGAAAGTTCCGGTTACTTGCTAAGCTTGTGCATTAACTCCGCATCACTATAGAAACTCACCATGATAAATACCCGATCTAGGGTCTAAGCCAATATTTCAAAAATGATAGGTGCATTTTAAATGAGCAAGTACATAAACTAACTTTGGGTTTGTTTTGTGTTTCCATATTGTCAAATTTTCAAATGTACCCTATTTCTTTCCTATCCCATTCTTTTCCTTTCCAAGATCCTAAAGAGAAAAGATTGCTCAAAGGAAATAGCTTAAGCTACCCTCACGTCGTGATCCCATTATCACTAGGTCTCGTGCTAGAGAGATGTCTACTAGTGACCTTTCAGCTTCTGAAGTAAGTGTTGCCGAGCTTATGCAGATGAAAGAACAGATGGCAAAAATGATGCACCTGATGCAACAGCTGGTTGTAGGTGGGAACCGAGAATCATCTAGTCCCACTCTAGAGGGCTCTGCACCCTATTTTGAAAATGAGAACCGACATCCACTAGATCCGAATCAGGGCCAAACTACACCACCATTCACCCCACAAGGGAATAACCAAGAAGTGGATCCTTCTAAGGATAAGACCTCGGAGTCTAGTTACGGCCAGGTCAAAAGTCAAGTGGAGACTCTGACTAAGAAAATCCGTATCATAAAGGGCTCTGGCGCTCAAGGAAGTGTCGATCTAGATAGTCTGACTAATTTCCCTTTGGTCATCATGCCTTCCAAGTTCAAGGCGCTCGAGTTTGTCAAGTATGATGGCACAGGAGATCCTTGCGCCCATCTGCTCATGTTCTGTAGGAAGATGGCACCCTATGGAGACAATTATCCTTTGCTTTGCTAGATTTTCCCTGATAGCTTGACTGGCCCCGCAGCCACATAGTATGTGAGATTGGAAAAGACCTCCAGCTAGAGAGAGATGGCCAATGCATTCTTAGAATACAACCGGTTTAATACTGAGATAGCTCCCAACTGCACAGTTCTTTAGAGGATAGAAAAGAAGAGTGGGGAATATTTCCATGAGTATACCCAAAGGTGGCGCAAGCTAGACGCCCAAGTGCTTCCTCCTATGATGGAAGATGAAATGATCAAGTGATTCATTGATAACTTCAAGCCTCCTTACTGCGAGAAGATGATCAGTGCCCAAGTCACCCACTTCGCAAGCCTGATTCCTATTGGGGAGCGCATTGATGAGGGTATTAGAAGTAAGAAAATAGTCGATCCTGAGGCTCTAAATTCTATGATAGAACAACAGGTGAAGAAGGCGATCGACTGCAAGGGGAAGGAAGCCAATGTTCATATGATTGACAAAGCGCCTAAAGGGCCAAGGGGTGTTACTTTTGCTTATACAGCTCCGACTGCTCGGCCTTATCAGTAACAAGTTTAGCCAACCCAAGCACCTTACTAAGCATTCAATTAGAGGGGAAGGCCTAATCAACCCTAATATCCAAAGGCGGAACCACAGAAATTCTCTCCATTACCCATGCCTATGGCAGAGCTTTATGCTTATCTATTGGAGAAGAAGCTAGTGACTCCAATATTTGTGAAACCCAAAGATGGTGTGCAGAAGGGATTGCATGGAAGCCAGCCTATGCCTTCCAAGTACCCAAGCGGGAACTAGCCACATTGCTATGTCAATAGGATCAAGGAAGGATTGGGACGGATACTTGCAAGAGCGCTTATGTAGGATTCCTCCAGCTCCTCTGACTTTGGTTGTCATTGAAGAGATTACAGAATCACTTGTGGATTTAGGGGTGCCAGCTCCAAAGAAAGGACAAACTATGCCAGCCATTGAAGGCTTTTCTCCTCTAGTCTTGGCACTGCTTGTAGTCGCGGAGCCATCTCCAGGATTTATTCAGAAGGGAACCCCTATCGTCCCCGCCATTTGAGGTTTCGATCCTCTAGTCCTACCAAGGTCTATACAAGGAATCTCCGGGGCTCCTGGCCCAAAAGCTTTAAAAGTCGCTTTACCTTGCCCAGTCATCATCAGTTTGAAGATGTTCTTCCTGACGCCAAATCTGTAGACTTAAGAAGGTGTGGTCATCCGTATGCCGAAGCCTTTCCCTTACCAAGATAGCCATTGTGTCCTATGGGAGTACAATGTGACTTTGATTTCCACCCGAACTGGAAAGGAAGTGATTTACTCTAATATCTTTTCTGGCCTAGCTAGACTCACCAAGAGTGGTCGATGTTAAACTCTTGAGGAACTAGAAAAAATGAGGAAAAAGATTGGCAAGAGCATAGCCGAGCCAGTTAGGAATAGGGTTACCATTGAAGAAGTCGAGGAATTTTTGAAAACCATCCGAAAGGTCGATTATAGTGTGATGTAGCAGTTGAACAAATTTCTAGTTCAGATTTATATCTTAGCCTTGTTGCTATCTGCCGAGGTCCATCGTGAGGCTCTATTGAGGGTATTGAAGGAAACACATGTTCCTACCGGTATTACAGACTCCTTCTTCAAGGGTATGGTATCATTGGTGTTGGCCACCAACCAAATCTCCTTTTTCGATGATGAGTTGCCTCCAGAAGGTAAAGATCATACCTTGGCCATGCATATCGTAGTCAAGTGTGAAGACATGATTGTCGCAAGGGTGCTAATTGACAATGGATCAGCCCTGAATATCTGCCCAATGGCCACTCTTGAGCGCTTGAGAGTGGATATGTCTCTTATTAAGCCTAGCACTATGATCATCAGAGCCTTTGACGGCACGCGTCGAGAAGTGCAAGGTGAGATCGAGCTAATGATTGAGATCGACCCAAGATCCTTTATGGTCAACTTCCAAGTAATTAAGGTCGACTCTCCCTACAACATGCTTTTAAGGAGGCCTTGGTTGAATATAGTGTTGGAAAAATACATGTTTGTATCGCATACAAAACATACATAGCGGAAAATTAACGGATCTACTTCATTCGCAATTGATAACATGTACTATGTAAATTTCATAATTTAAGAACAAGAAAGCTTACCTTGGTGCGGTGATATTCAAAACAAAATATTAGAAGTACTTGAGAACACTCTTAATCTTCACTCTAATTCCACTTGATGCTCAAGAAGAGTGGTCTCTCAATCAGTTTCCAAGGAGAAAATAAGTTAAACTACTTAAGAAATTTTGTATGTTTCTCTCCTTATATATATATATAACTGATTATCTAATTGGGCTAGCCTTTTGGGCCATTCCAATTGATTTCCAGTATGTGGCTTGGAGTGGGACCAAAAGGAAACAAATAAGACTCTAGCTCCAATGGGCCTTGGGCTTTTCTGTCAACTCTTGACAAGTCCAAAGTTACCATTAATTATATTTAATACTACTATAAGAATATAATTTCACTCTAAGCCTTATTAATAAATTATATCCCAAGACTTTATTATACATGCAACCCCTTTATTAAAATATTCGTAGTAATACAAAGTCATGAATGTAGACTGCCACTTTGAAGATTACTACATCTTAATCCTTGAGTACCCGGTTTAATCCTTTATGTTATTCATCATATATTTATGAAATCCAATTTCATAAATATATAATTTAGTAACTCCTTACTAAAGTGGTTGGGCCCAACACTCTGAATAACCAAACCCATTAAACTTATCTCAAGGGAATATTTTATATCTTCGTTAAGAGATTATGAATTCCATCTTGAGATTATATGTTCCATCAACACTAAATGCGGCTGCCCAACATACTGAGATTTTGATCGTGACTTATAGATCTCACTCATGATATATCAAAGCAACCTACATCTCATAATCAAGTCCATTATTCTCTCAGGATTTAAAGGTCATGTAAATAGAAGTCGTGAGATTTATTATTCATTTGACAGTCGTTAGGAGAATAATAAATCTCACAGTGGTCCAGTTCAATATGTCTTAACTCTTAAAAAATATCAACATACCAACTAGAAGTCTTCACTTCCATGATCAAGATAAATCATCTTAGTTGATATGTTATAGTCTTCGCAGATGAAACGCCCAATTTCATCACCGACTACGATCTAAAATTATGAGTTTACAAAGAACTTGTGATTTATATCTTCTGTGACTTTTCACGTATGATAGGCCACAAACGTATTGACCCCTTGTGATTGAAATTAATTAATTAATTAGCCAAGTTATTAATTAATCAATTTATCATGCAAAATGCGTGGTAGCACAAACAAATCACCAAACAACTAAATACGCAGCAGAAAATAAAAGACACGGTGATTTGTTTACGAATGGGGAAAACCTAACGGCAAAAACCCCACCGGGTGATTTTCAGGTCACCACTCTCGAAACTCCACTATTATCACAACAAGAAGTTACAAGTAAAGGAATCCCAAGTATCTTACCAACCTACAGTTGAACCCTTACCCCAATACCTAATTGGACTTGTTCTGTAGTGATAGTTCCCCTCTTTTGATGCACAGCTCCCAAGTACGTGACTAACCAATGCGCGGATCCCAGTACGCGACTTCAATCACCAACTAAGAAGGTTGTTGGCTGCAAAGTTCTTCAGTTCATCCACACGATGAATATCAAGAAGATGCTTGGTTACAAAACCCTACGGTGTAAATACACAGCAACTTCTTCACAAGAAAGAGATGAACAAGGGCAAGAACTTTGTCTCCAGTCACAATTTTCTTGAACAAGGTTTGCTCAATGCTTGTGCAACTTGTGTACTCTTTGACAACCCTTAAAACAATCCTTTTATATGTTTAGGGTTAGGAGAAAAGAATGCCCAAACATATAATCACAGATCCTAAGAAAAACAGTTCAGATTGCTGTTTTCTTAAATCTTGACAGATAGGAGGTGTCGAGCATCTGTTGAGCTAGCTGTCGAGCATACGGGCTGAACAGCTCCTTAAACCTCAACACATGCTAGCTGTCGAGCTTTAGTGATTTTATACTTTCAGCTTGTTTTCTTGGACAGACTTGAAGGCTTCAATACTTGATCTTGAAACATGGTTTCTTGAAGTATTTAAACACATCCTAGATCTACCCAAATACAAGTAAAGTGCGTTTTGTCAAAGGATTAGCCAATTACATAAAATCATGACATATGTTCTTAACATGTGAAACACATATGTCCTAACAACATAAATCACATACTATGCATCTCATGGACTAAGATAATGTCACATTAGTTCTAATGGCCGTGAAGGAAATGTCAAGTTTGGTTACAAATTAGGCCAAGGCCTCAGAGCCGTAGGACGTGAGAGCCCTGCTCTCATTAAACTCTCAGATAACAAAGGAAGATTTGGTTTGGGGTACGAACCCACTCATGAGGAACTCTTTCAGGCTTCCAGAGGCAAGAAGAGGAAGTGCAACACTTCAGGGATGCCTATTCCCCATATAAGGACCACTTTTTTAGCTTTAGTCAAGGTCATTATGCCAGAACCTTTCAAAGAATTGGAAGATGAAGAGCCTGATCTAGCTTGCATTATTCGGCTTTGTCCCGAAGAGTTCTCCGTGAACGCTATCATATCTCCTGAAGATAATCCGACTTCTACTATTTAACCAGGGATGCCAGGTGAGGCGGCAGGCCTTTGGACCATTGAGCCTTGCTTTGTGGTTGCATCGGCTTAGTAAGGAGTATTCCATCATCAAGTGATTGGGTGGTTGCATTGGCTGAGTAAGGAGTATTCCATCATCGAGTGATTGTGCCTCCCGATCACCCGAGATGGTTGGAATAGCATATCTAGTTTGTTTTGCATGCTTATGCTATTTCCTGCTTTATTTGTATTCCCAATTCATTTCCCCAGTTTGTTTTCCCAGAAACAGCAAAAAAAGATCATTTCCCTTTTATCATTACCAGGCATGAACTTTGTTTTCCCTCTACCCATAATCCATTAATGAAATATTCAACGTATTATTCAGGAAATTCTTACATCTCTCTTTATTGCTTTCCTATGAATATGTGTGTGCAAATTATCTTATGTTACTTTGTATATGTTCTGCTCTATAGGATCTGCTTTGATTCCCAAGTGGGTACATTGTCCCTTTGCCATAACAAAGGTGTAGATGATGTGAATGAGACAATAGAGTTGGATCATGATGTTGAAGGAATGGAAGAGGTCTCGAACTTACCTTAAGACATCCTAGAAGCTCTGAACAGAGAGAGCGAAGGGTCCAAGCACAATATAGAAGAGACAGAGGTGATAAACCTAGCCGATGAGGGCGAGACGGAAAAACCCGTCAAGGTCGGGGTGAACTTTCCTAAAGACATGAAAGATGAGCTCATAGCTCTGTTGAAGGAATTTAAGGAAATCTTTGCATGGTCTTATTAAGATATGCCAGGACTTGGTACCGAGATCATTTTCCATAGGATTCCAGTTAAATACGAATGCCTTCTAGTGCGGCAAGCCCTACAAAGGATGAAGTCAGAGATTATCCTGAAAATCAAAGAAGAAGTAGAAAAGTAGTTGAAAGTCGGTTTTCTTACCACCATAGCCTAATCCGATTGGGTTGCCAACATTGGTCCCGTGCCAAAGAAAGGTGGGAAAGTACACATGTGCGTTGATTATAGATATTTGAATCGGGCCAGCCTGAAGGATAATTTTCCCTTGCCACATATCGATACCTTGATTGATAACACCGCGACTAACATGTTCTTCTCCTTTATGGATGGATTCTCAGATTATAATCAGATTAAGATGGTGGAAGAAGAAAAAGCCAAAACAGCGTTCACCATTCATTGGGGAACTCACACCTACGATGTCATGCCGTTCGGCTTAAAGAATGCTAGGGTGACTTACCAGCGTTTTAGGCCATATGTTCCGGCAAGAAAAACTTAATTTTTTTATGCCTATGTTTGTACCTGTTCGTGCGAGAAAAACTTAATTTTTTAGGCCATATGAGAATGTTGGATGCTAGAAAAGTAGACATAAAGGAAAATGCATGGTAACTGGAAATCTTGAGATCTTGAAAAACTGGCAATAATGTAACTTGAGGTATGAGTAATTTTGAGAGTGTAGGATTAAACGGTCGTGGTCGAATTTGAATGCTGATGAGATAAACAGTCATGGATGAATCTGGATCTCGAAGAGAGGCTGTTAGGATTAAACGGTCGTGGCCGAATCTGAACCCTGATGAGATAAACAGTTGTGGCCGAATTTGAATATCGTAGAGAGGCTGTTAGGATTAAATGGTTGTGGCTGAATCTGAATCCTGATGAGATATATGGTCGTGGTCGAATCTGAATCTTAGAGAGAGGCTATTAGGGTTGAACAGTCATGGCTGAATCTAAATCCTGATAGGATAAACGGCATGGCCAAATCTGAATCTCGGGGAGAGGTTGTTAGGATTAAACGGTGATGGCTAAATCTGAATCCTAATGAGATAAACGGTCGTGGCCGAATCTGAATCTCGAAGAGAGGCATCTAAATCCTTGATGAGAGGCTGTTAGGATTAAATGATCGCAGCCAAATCTGAATCTCAGAGAGAGGCTGTTAAGATTAAACGGTCGTGGCCAAATCTGAATCTTAATTAGACTAAAAGGTCGTGGCAGAATCTGAATCTCGGAGAGAGGCTGTTAGGATTAAATGGTCGTGGCTGAATTTGAATCCTGATGAGATAAACGGTCATGGCTAAATCTGAATCTCGTAGAGAGGCTGTTAGGATTAAACGATCATGGCCAAATCTGAATCCTGATGAGATAAACAGTCATGGCCGAATCTAAATCTTGTAGAAAGGCCGTTAAGATTAAATGGTCGTGGCCAAATCTGAATCCTGATGAGATAAACGGTCTTGGATGAATTTGAATCTTGAAAGAGAAAAATTTTGATATTTTTGAGACAAAAGAGATAGGATTAGATGGTCATGGCCAAATTTGAATCCTCAGAGAGGTATTTTGAAAATTTTGATATTTTTAAGGCAAAAGAGATAGTATTAAACTGTCGTGGTCGAATTTGAATCTTGAGAGAGGTATTTTGAAAACCTTGGTATTTTTGAGGCAAAATAGATCAGATTAAATGGTCGTGGCCGAATTTGAATCCCAAGGGAGAGGTATTTTGAAAAGTTGGATACTTTTGAGGCAAAAGAGATAGGATTAAACTGTTGTGGTTGAGTCTGAATCTTGAGAGAGAGGCATTTTGAAAAACTTGATATTTTTGAGAAAAAAATGACATTTTGGTATAGACATGCATGACATGTGTTAGGCAGTAAGGTTGGACCTACTCATCTGTTTACTTTCATTGCCAAATGTTTTTTGGGCTTACTAACCAATCTTAAATTTGCTTCTGCAAGTTATGTCTCAATAAATGAGATCCAGCAGTGCTTGTGGGAAGGCTCTTGCCATTGTTCCATCTCGAGCTGATTCGTCTAGTAGCGATGACGATACTGTGTCAGCTAGTCTACAAGTTGCGTGGACTCTTCAGAGGAACTTCAACCGAGGTGGTGATGACCCTGCACCCCCTAGGGGCATGCATATAGCACATCGTACTAGGAGTCGTGCTCGGTGGAGACGGCCAGTGCTTCATCTCAATCCCGCACTGGTTCAAGAGGCAGTTCTTCACAGTTCCCTCGGATCGAGGAGGGAGGAGGCCCAGGGAGTGAGGAGCTAGATGAGGAGCTCATGTTTGATGTGGATGCTGACTTGGAGGCCAATGACAGGGCCGAGCCAGGTCCAGGCGCTCCGAAGCGCCATAGTCATAAATCGAGGTTTCTGCCTGGTTTGTCTAGGGTCGAGGCCTATACTGGAAAGTTTGATGACAGCATAGCCGGTACTCATTTTCAGCATGGCCTGAAGAGGCATCCTTCCGCTTAGATTTGGAAGGCTCATGTATGTTCCTTTTTCTCTTTCAATTGTCAAATCTAAATGTGTAGATATGCATGCTAACTGGTAGCTTTTCTAATTTTGAGCGCAGGCCGTTGACAAGGTTCACGGTCGGGGAGCCTGGTCTTCATTCCTTCTCCTTTTGTTCAACCTTGAGACAAATGCGTGCTATTGTGGCTTTTTGATTGAGTAGGGCTTTGAGGAGTTCTTGAGGATTCCTCCCTATTCCATGAGGCATGCGATACCAGAGACTTTGGTGCAGCAATTTAATGCAGAGACTGACACCTTTCATCTGAGTTGTGGGGAGTATGCAATCCTCCCCCTCAACTAGATAGCCATTTTGGGCCTTAGGTTTGGTGGGTATCCGGTCCTGACCGATTTTGTAGATTTTGATGTTGTGAGCGAGCTCTTGGGCATTTGCTATCCCCTTACCCCAGCGAGGAGACAGTATTTTGGACCTACTGACAAGCCTTAGATCCACATGGAGTGGCTGAGGGTGAGCATAACCTGGGAGGCGAAGCCAGACTACATCACTCTCAAGCGATTCTTCTTCTATTTAATCGGTAGTTGCTTGTTTAGCAAAAATCGGTTAGTGCTGACTTGCAGGCTGCTGGGAGCTCTGAGAGTAGTGTCAGATATAGGGGTCTATGATTGGGGGTCCCTTTCTTATGGATTATTTATCACTTTCCTAAGGTAGGCTTCACGATAGGGCCTTAGGAGCCTAGAGGGTTGTTGGTAGATTTTGACATGGTAGGCGTATGAGTATATCCCGACCTTGCGTCCACAGTATTCCGACCTTTCTTCAAAGATATATCCTAGGGAATATGCCTGGCCCCTTTGCACGATCACTAGAGTTGTTTTGACATAGCCGTCCACTGTCGGCGTTGCGTTGGATTGTGTCACCTGGGGCGAGATACTCAACTGCCCCTATGATGGGCAGTAATTGGCTAGGCGTGAGTTCACCTATGCTATGGCTGAGTCGCGGGTGCGGCACTGGTTCTGGGCTTTGTGAGCTCAAAGTTTTTCTTGGCTAAGAGGACCTACCATTAGGTTATGTTGGTCTTTTAGAGTATCCAGGGACCCACCTCAGGAGCTTTCGTGTTTCGAGGTGATTTTGGACAATCCTGACTATACGACAGGCTCCTTCGATGGTTTCATCACGGAGGACACTGATTACTTCACTTGGTTCCTGCAGTCCTCGGCCGGACCTATCATGGATGATTGCCCTATGAGTGGTGGCAGAGTGCTCGGTGGCATAACATGCACTCGTCGGGCTTCGGAGGCCCACTTGAGGTTGCATATAGATACCTTACTGGCTAGGGTGAGAGATCTTGAGGGCGCGGCCACCCCTAAAGAGGGGTATATACAAGAGGAGATTGTCAGGTTGCTTGCTCGAGGGAGGGACCTATGACAGAGAGAGAGGGAGGCCCATGCCATTGCCATAGAGAGAGAGGGATCAGCTTAAGGTTAAGATTGGTCTGCTTCATGGGTGCATTGGCGTTCTGATCGGCGAGATGAGGGGGTATAGGATGCCTGTACCTCTTGCACCTCATATTCCTAGCAGAGATCCTCCTATTCACGGACATGAGTCAGAGTATATGCCTGCTCCTTCTAGACTGGCTGGTAGTTGGGGATATGCCCCCTCAGATGATTGGGCATGGGGCCTTGTACCAGACCAGGCACCATTTTAGGCTCCGGGATATGCCCCAGGTTCTTCGGTGGATCGAGCCGGTCCTTCTACAGGTCCTGCTACTGGTGATGACGTCGATAATGGCAGCGCTGGGCGTTTTGCTGATGACGCCATTAGAGATGATGATTCTCCTTATGCCAGCCATGTATTGTTGTACCATGATGATGTAGCCCCTATGTGGGCATGTTTTCCTCATTTTTCTTGTATTTTGTAGGCATTGCCCCGTGGCAGGCCAGACATGTATATATTAGACTACCTTTTGGTAGGCTGGACTGTATGTATTATATTGCCTCTTGGTAGGTCTTAGACATGTATGTATTAAATTACCCCATAGTGGGCCCTGATGTATGATATCGCCTCTCGGTAGGCTCCTGATGTATGTATGGACATTGCCTCTTGGTAGGCCTTATGTGTATATTTCTAGATTTCGCCTATTGGTAGGCTCTCGTGTATGATTCTTGAACATTGCCTCTTGGTAGGTCTTACATGTATGTTTCTAGATTTCGCCTGTTGGTAGGTTCTTGATGTCTTCATGAACACTGCCTCTCAGTAGGCCTTACATGTATGTTTCTAGATTTCATGTGTTGGTAGGCTCTTGATGTATGATGAACATTACCTCTCAGTAGGCCTTACATGTATATTTCTAGATTTCACCTATTGGTTAGCTCGAATGTATGATTGGACATTGCCTCTTGGTAGGTCTTACATGTATGACTCTAGATTTCGCCTGTTGGTAGGCTCGAATGTATGATTGGACATTGCCTCTTGGTAGGCCTTATGTATGTATGTTAGTAGCACTTTAGCATTTAGGAGCCGGTTGCACCACTGTGGTCACTTTGCATCGCACCGTTCTTTCACGGATTTACCAATAAAATTTGATGTTGATTGACTCATTGAGGGATATAGAGAGAGGAAAGACCGCATAAAATAAAACTGCCCTAGTGTAGGTTTTATGCGATTCTTATCATGAGAGGAAATGTTCTTGGTGGGATGGACCCGTTCTTAAGCATATTGATTAGCAGAAAATGGACTGAACCACACAAAATAAACTGCCCTAGTGTAGGGTTTTGCGTGGTTCTAAAATGATCATCCGACTTGAAGCGGGATTAGAATCACACTGGACGACATGGGTTTCTTGACAACCCTAATGATGATCGTTGCGATCTTCATACCATGCTGGATGGACTGCTGCTAGTGACTAGGAATGGCCCTATCACTGTCCCATTACATGTCTTGGTAATCAAATGGCTTTTACATTTTCATGCATTCAGTGTAACATTATGTATTTCAAAGTTTCAAAGTGATTTATTAAATCAAAAGTTTTTGGTCAGAATTGATTGTAAATCTACAAAACATGTTTTAGAAAAAAGATGTCCAAAACATTGCATCAAAACAGATTTTTGCACGATGGCAAGTCATTCTCTCCGTTTTTTATTTTAACATAGAATTCATAGAAGGAACCCAAAACAGTATCCCTAATTTCCTTACCCGTGAATTCTTGCAGAATCCAGCACTTCTGTACTCAGTATGGCTTACCCTCCACAGCCCCATCCAAAAGAAATTTCAGAGATAAGGATTACCCTAGGAAAAGGACAACCTCTAAATATTATAGAAGTCATAAGAAGCCTAGCAACTTCAATAGAAATGACTTTTATAAGAAAAACAGGAAATCCAGAGATTACCATAAGACGAATAGTAAAAGAAAAAATTCTGCACAAAAAACATTTAAGAAAGATATTGAATGTTATAAGTGCGGAAAGAAAGGACATTTCAGGAATGAGTGTAGATCCAAAGCTAAAGCCTTAATCAACACCTACCAAGGAGACCAAACAAGGAAAAATGAAAATTTTGAACTCTTAGAACTCAACCACACAGACAGTGAGTCCTCCATTAGTTCTAGTGACAATGAAATCTTTCAGATAAACCAGTCCTCATCTTCTAAAGAGTCATCCAATAAAGTGTAACTCACCCTTGGACACATATTGCTTACTTTTTGCTGCCGCATAACCCATTATGCAGAAAAATCTTTCCCATTATTGAATGCTTTAAGAGCAATGCTACATCCTCTCACTCTCACGTAATGATAAGTCCATTTCTGGGCCGGCTTTATTTTAAAGGCTAATGAGACGGTCGCCTAAGACCCTTAAGTAGAAAAATACCCTCAAATTTTAAACAATAGTGTTAGGACATATGTGTTTCACTTGTTAGGAACATATGTCATGATTTTATGTAATTGGCTTCTCATTTGACAAAACGCACTTTACTTGTATTTGGGTAGATTTAGGATTTGTTTAATACTTCAAGAAACATGTTGTTCAAGTCTAGTATTAAAGCCATGAAGATTGGACCAAGAAACAAGTGAAGAAAAGCTGTCATTAAAGCTGGATAGATAGCTCGACACTTGTGGACAGATAGCTCGACAGCTGCTCAACACCTCTCGACAGCTAGGCTATCTATCGAGCTCTTCAATTGAGAGATATCGTAATCTCGACACCTCTCGATAGCTGGTGGATCGATCGAGAAAACTTCTGTCTCCTCGACAGCTCCTCGATAGCTGTATCTGTCGAAGTTTAAAGCTTGACACCTCCCGATCGATCGAGGTTACAGGAATTCAAATTTCCAGATCTGATTTTCGGCCCATGCTGACATGTATGTGTAGGGTTTCTTTTCTCACAACCTTAGACATATATAAGGCTTATTTTAGAGACCGTCACAGAAGAGAATACAAGGAGAACATATGCAAAAGGTGACCGATACCTTATTCTCTCTGAAAGAAGCTACTGCGTCTTTGCGCCTTAGGATTTTGTAACCAAGTGCTTCTTGATTTTCATCGCCTTGATGAAGTGAAGAACTTTTCAGCCAACAACCTCTTCAAGTTAGTGCTGAAGTAACATACTGGGATCCGCGCAATTGGTTTGTCATGTACTGGGATTCGTGCATCATCACGTTCATATATTGAAGAGTTCAAAGGTTCTGAAGCGGTGGAAGGTTTCTGCTATAAGTTCATCTACGGGGATTGTAGAGTTTAGGGACAAAGTTTTTGTACTAGATTTGAAACTTCTCTTTACTATAGTGGATTTCTTTTCGGGAAGGTTTCCCCCCAGGTTTTTTTACTATGAAACTAGTTTGTTTCATTGGTTTTCCTAGGTCATCATATCTTGTCTTATTTATTTTTCCGCTACATTTATTTGTGACATGATATTGATGTTTGTTTGTTTTAATAAGATTTATTCATAATAAATCTAATTAACAACTTGGGTTTAAAACTTGTTAATTCTATCAACCGGGGTCTAAATTTCCCAACAAGTGGTATCAGAGCAGGTACACTCTGATTGGATTAATTTCCTAAGTGTGATCCTTGACCCCCATTGTCATGGATCGTGGACAATCTCTTTTGATTCCTCCTTTATTTGATGGAACTAATTATGCGTACTGGAAAGTTCATATGAAAGTTTTTTTACAGGCTCTAGGTGAACAGGTATGGAAAGTTGTTGAAGTTCGCTGGATTAAGCCAAAGGAAACGCTGGTGGATTAGGATGATGCAACAATCATAGCGGCAAATTTCAACAGTAGGGCCTTGAATGCTTTGTTTTGTGGGGTGACCAATGAGGAATTCAAGAAAATATCATCCACGGAAGTTGCCAAGGAAGCATGAACCATTCTTGAGACCACCTATGAAGGTACCAAGGCAGTAAAGACTGTGAAGCTTCAACGACTCACTAGTAGTTTTGAAGAAATAAGGATGGAGGATGATGAGACCTTTGATGAGTTCTTTGCCAAACTCATGGATATTGTGAATTCTGCCTTTAATCTTGGAGAATTTATAGCAGAATCCAAGATTGTTAGAAAAATCCTTAGGTCCTTACCTAAAAGATTTCATGCCAAGATCATTGCCATTGAAGAAGCAAAGGACATTGATCAAATTCCTTTAACTGAGCTTGTAGGGAACCTTCAAAGCTATGAGATGGGATTAGGCTCAATGGGAAAAGGTGGAAAGAGTAAAAACTTGGCTCTTAAGGGTATAGAGGAAGAGATTGAGGACTCTGAAGATGAAGATGAAGATGAAGATGATGTTGAGGATGAGGATCTAACTTTCATAACTGATGAGATTATCAAGCTTCTTCAGTTCAGGAAAAAGGATAAAGGCAAACCTCCTAGGAAATCTAAATCCTCTAGGAAGAGCAAGAATGAGAAACCCCTCATCCAATGCCATGAGTGCAAAGGTTTTGGTCATATGAGGATAGAGTTCCTAAACTACCTCATGAAGGAAAAGACCAAGGAGTCAAAAGATAAAGGGTTGGTTGCTACTTGGAGTGACACTGAGAATGACTCTTC
This sequence comes from Notholithocarpus densiflorus, assembly GCA_030021035.2. NCBI lineage: Eukaryota > Viridiplantae > Streptophyta > Magnoliopsida > Fagales > Fagaceae > Notholithocarpus > Notholithocarpus densiflorus. Next base: position 14,157,539 of record JARYZH020000002.1, read on the forward strand.
TGGTGAGTATGTGGGTGAATGTAGTCATGTTATGGCCTTTGCTGCCTCAACCGATAAGGTGATTGTGGAAAGTGCTAGTGACAGTAAGAATTCTTCTGATGATGAAGTACCTAAGAAGATGACCTTTTAGGAAGCCTATGATAAGCTATGCACTGAATTCATAAAATTTGAAAAGACTTCTCATCTTTGTAGAAAAGAGCTTAATGAGGTAAAGACTGAAAAAGCTGATTTGTTAGTCAAACTAGATGAGACTATAAGGTTAGTTGAGACTTTTGTTGTGGAGAACACCTCATTAGAAGAGAAGGTTAAGAATCTTGAAGTTGAGCTTAGTCAAGCTAGAACTCAAATAGAGAGGATGTTTAGTGCAAAGCTTGATGAGGTCTTGAGTGCTCAAAAGCCTAGTTCTGATAAGACTGGCTTAGGATATGTTGTTTCCTCTAGCCCCTCATCTTCCATGGCTTCTGGATCAAGGACTGTCTTTGTGCCACAATCTGAGAAAGGTAATAAAAGTATGAAATCCAAAACTGTTTTGACTAATTCTAAATCCTTTGTTAGACCTCATGTTTGTCACCATTGTGGTGTTTCTAGACATATTCGTCCTAATTGCTTTAGGTTGTATCCTCATAAGCAATTGTTCAAACGGTCACAGGTTTCCTCTCAAGGACCTACACCTTTGTTTGGAGAGTTATTAAAATCTTTGAGCTTTTTAACTCAATTTCAGGAAAATTATAATTCTTTTATGTCATTTAGTAGACATACTAGGACACGTGCCTTTTCATCTTCACGGCCAAAGACTCGTGCTGTGTGGATGAGAAAGGAGCCTAAGACTTAATTGTCTTTTCTGTTGTCCTTTGTTTTAATTCTTTCTATTTAAAGTAAGACTCTCTTTGCTTGATTTCTTATCTGCTTTTGGAATCATGCTTTCATGCATCTGCATCTTTCTATCATGCCTTCATGCATATGCATCTTTCTTTCATACTTTCATGTTGTTTGTCTGTTTTTGTTTGGTTATTTAGTTTTTATTTTGTTTTTTTTTCAAAATAAAAATAAAAAAGAAAAATCAGAAAAATACAAAAACAATGTGTGTTTTGTGTACATTGGTACTTGTGTACCTTGGATGGCCATTGAAACAAAGTTTTCTAAACTTTGTATCACTTGTAGCTTAGATGAGCATCTCTATGCACAACTAAGCAAGTGAGCTTTGTGGCTCTTGTTTGTGATGAGTAAGATTAAGTTGTCTCTTGTACTTAACACTCGTATCACTCTTTTTGACGGAAAGGATTAGAAAATCCTAAGAGAAAGGCATAAATAACCATCTCACCATTGTTGCCCGCCAATCATAATTGAGTCTGAATTCCTTGAATGATTCCGGTAGTGACTGGAGTATCATATCCACTTAGGATTCTCCATCAATATCGGCATCTAAAACTTCTAGTGTATTCAGATTAGAGATCATTGTAAGAAAATGCTCCCTCACTGAACTGCCTTCAGCCATTTTGGTATTATAAATTTGCCTTATGGTTTCTTGCCTTGCAGAACGGCCTTACTCACCAAACTTCTCCTTCAGACTTAACATTATGTCCGAAGCTAGTTCTACATCTTGCATTTGATGCTGTAGAACATTTGAGATAGATGCTAGGATGTAGCACTTGGCCATCTCATTAGGTTTTTGCCAACAATCATATCGCTATTTTTCCTCAGGAGGAGCATCTAATGAAGGATAGCTAGGACGTGGTTGAGTAAGCACATATTTGTGCTCTTCAGCTGTAAGAACAATATCCAAATTTCTTTTCCAGTCAACATAGTTGGATCCGGTCAGTTTGTTTTGATTAAGAATAGTAACAAGTGGGCTAAATGATGCCATGTTCAAATCTGAAAATAATAAACATGAATATAATAAGTAAACTGGATATTATCAATTTAGCATATAAACATATAGTATGAAACTTTAATAAAACTATAATATAATATAGGCAACAACAACTCAATCCCATATTCAATATCCCTCAGCATAGAGTGAACATTAAATACTATGATTGATTGAGAACTATTTTCATTATTAGTGCTATCGTGATAACTCTTATCAAACACTAATAATATGCCGTTATACATTTGGCCTCTAAATAATAATAGTAAGAACTCAGCATAGAGGATACTGCAATATTTAGTCTAGTGTATACCATTGTCTAGAATCATGTGTAGTCACATTTCATCCCCTTAACAGGCTTATTTTGTAGTACTATGATACAGAACACCCTCCGCATGGAATGCAAAGCTCAAAGCTAAGACAAGGTGTTTGATCAAACCACTATAAACTAGGAAATTCAATCTTGTAGGACCATGAAATAAATACTCTCCGCATGGAATGAAAAGCTCGAAGCAAAGATAAAGTATATATTTCACACTATTATAAACCGACAATGGAGGCCATGAGATCCAACCCTTGTATCTCTCTCCCACTAGATGTTTTAAAAGAAATGTTTTTAATTACAAAATATGCGTAATCTAATTACACATAGCCTTGCTCTTTATACATGTGAAAACACTTAGAAAAAATTTTGAATTCCCAATTTTCGATCGATCGAATGTGTATCTCGATCGGTCGAAAAAAATTAATAAATTCATACCTGACAATCTTCCTGGCTCGATCGATCGAAAAAGAACATTCGATCGATCGACTAGCAATTTGGTATCAATCGAATCAAGCAGATTGGTCACTGTTTCACTTGATCGATCGAAAGTAATTTTCGATCGATCGAAACTCAAGAAACATGAATTTCCAGAATTTTTCTAAGGCAATTTTCAACGGTTTTTCATGAACAAACAACTAACATATGAACATGATATACAGAGATTGATATCAAAACTGAATTTCATTGATGCTATAGCCTTAAAGTTTAATTTAACATACTTAAATTCAAATTTAAACAACATCATAACATCAATATCAGTTTCATCAAACAATAATTTCAATGTCCATGCAGAAAATTAAATGCTTAATCTTCTAACACCATGAACCTATTATCTCTAATTCCAAAACTCACAAAACATGTTATACAAATTCGAAATTGAAAACAGCTTTGATACCATTTGATGGTTAAATACATGTTTGCATCGCATATAAAACATACGCAGTGGAAAATTAACGGATCTACTTCATTCACAATTGATAACATGCACTATGTAAATTTCAGAATATAAGAACAAGAGAGTGTACCTTGGTGTGGTGAATTTCAAAACAAAGATTAGAAGTCCTTGGAAACACTTTTAATCTTCACTCCAATTCCATTAACGCCCAAAAAGTGTGGTCTCTTAATCAGTTATATGTGTATGTTCAAGAGAGAATGAAAGAGTGTCCAACACTCACATACAAATCATTTCATGTATCTTGTTCCAAAATTCTGTATGTTTCTCTCCTTATAACTGATTGTCTAATTGGTCTAGCCTTTTGGGCCTTTCCAATTGGGCTCTAGTATGTGGCTTGGAGTGGGACCAAAAGGGAACAAATAAGACACTAGCTCTAATGGGCCTTGGGCTTTTCTGTCAACTCTTGACAAGTCCAAAGTTACCATTAATTATATTTAATACCACTATATAAATATAATTGCACTTTAGGCCTTATTAATAAATTATATCCTAAGACTTTATTGTACATTCAACCCTTTCATAAAATATTCGTAGTAATACAAAGTCATGAATGTAGATTGTCACTTTGTAAATTACTACATCTTAATCCTTGAATACCCGGTTTAATCCTTTAAGTTATTCATCATATATTTATGAAATCCAATTTCATAAATATATACTAAAGTAACTATTTACTAAAGTAGTTAGGCCTAACATTCTGAATAACAAACCCATTAAACTTATCTCAAGGGAATATTTTGTATCTCCGTTAAGAGACTATGAATTCCATCTTAAGAATATATGTTCCATCAACACTAAATGTGGCTGCCCAACATTCTGAGGTTTTGACCGTTACTTTAGATCTCACTCTTGATATATCAAAGCAATCTATACTTCATGATCATGTCCATTATTCTATCAGGATTAAAAGTTCATGTAAATAGAAATCGTGAGATTTATTATTCATTTGACAGTCGTTAGGAGAATAATAAATCTCACAGCGGTCTAGTTCAATATGTCTTAACTCTTAAAACATATCAATATACCAACTAGAAGTCTCCATTTCCATGATCAAGACAAATCATCTTAGTTGATATGTTATAGTCTTTACAGATGAAATGCCCAATTTCATCACCGACTACGAACTAAAATTCTGAGTTTACAAAGAACTTGTGATTTATATCTTCTGTGACTTTTCACATAAATCATATATTATGCATCTCTTGGACTATATGATAATGTCTGAATATTCATGTTACCATTATTTTAAATAATAATAAAATAACTTTATCAATCACAATATTAAGTCATACATCATGTCATACATAATATCATACATAACATCATACAATAGGATTTAAGGGCACTAATCCTAATAGGTTGTTCTCGATGTCATAGGCATATATGATTAGTTTTTAATGTGTTTTATGCTTCTGAGATATGTTATGAATTTCTATGCACCTTACATGGCCTTTAATGGCAAGTTTTGATTCTGAGCATTTCGTGCCTTGAAATTAATATATGTTGTTTATATTACATGTATTAATATCTACCTTAAGTTTCGTAGCAAATCTCTAAGTGTGCCATGATATGGTTTAACAAAACTTAGAACACCGAAATTTTAAGGACAAAACTGCTCTTATATGATTTCTATTTGCAAAATATGATTTCATATTATAAATATATATGTTATAAGCTTTAAATCGGTATATGGTACGTCAAAAATGGATTTGAAATGAAAAAGATATAAACCTTTAAAGTTTCCGTCTAAAACTTGTTTATGCTGAAAGAAGTTGAAAAGAAGAAGTTGAAGACAACCTGCACATCACGTGTCTTTCACTTGCCAAAAGGGCTGGAGTGATAGCAAAAAAATAAAAAATAAAAAAGGGGTCCCACAACAGTTTATTTCCTAAATGTATTTACTCTATTACTATTAGCATGCACGGTAAAGTAAGCCCATCTGCCACGTTTGGGATCTTGTCTTTTGTGAGATTTTTCTATTTTATGCGTATCAAGCCTATTGATAATTGAGTTTCTTTAGGTGAAACGTTCTATTCAACTTAGCATTTATTTCTCATGAAACATAAAAGACATATGCTTCAATGATATGGAATTGATTTAATTTTGTAAATTGTTTAATTCCATTATTATTTCTTAGTGAAATATGGTATAAAAGATAAATATTATATTTAACGCGACAAAGCAATAATTATTTCTTAGTGAAATAATGAGATGCCTATATGAATTGTTCTCATGAGTTTAAATTGTGATAGCATGTTTGGCTTAATAGTTAATTGATAAAATTGGTGAATTATTTTCAATACATATATTTTGTAAATATGTTTAGAATTGAAATATGGAATAGTGGGAGTATGGTTGAGTTGCATTATCTCCCATACATAATTTTGCCGAATAGATTAAAATTAAGCTTAGTAATAAACACTAGTGGCGCAAGAGATGATTAAGAAGCTTAGCGAATTTTCGATCTTGCGACGTGTGTTGATTATCTAAGTTTATTTTAGATCGAATGTCAAAAATTTTGAAATGTGTGTGTAATGTCCCATTTGTGAAATTTTGTAGTGAAATAGCTTCCAAATGTATAGTTGCTGATCTCAATAAAGGAGAGAAACTGGATGGTGAAAATTACAATATTTGGCACCGCAAAATCCAGTATGTGTTGAATGAGCAAGAAGTCCTAGAGACTCCAACTCATTTGTTGAGTAAACCCGATGAGGGAAGCACTGAGCAACACCAACATGATCTTGCTGCCTATGAAAGTTGGTGTAAGAAAGATTTGTGTGCGCGCTTTACAATGTTAAGCAGCATGCACAATGACTTGATTGGTGAATTTGAGCAGTATACAACTGCACAAGACTTGTGGAAAGCTCTAAAGCTAAGATATAGAGAGACATCAGCCACTAGACTGCGTGGCTTAACAATGAAATTTGATTCATATAAGATGTGCTCTGAACATACAATGAAGCAGCATCTTAGGGTGATGTCCGCCATGATTCGAGAGCTCAAATCAGCTGGAAACAATCTTACTGACGAACAACAAGTCCAGGCAGTGATTCGTTCACTACCAAGTTCATGGGAGACGATGTGTTAAAACTTGACACATAATGAGAACATCAAAACATTTGATGATGTGGCTCGTCACTTGGAACTTGAAGCTGAGCGCCTTAAAGCAACCAAGCCGATTAGTTCTATACACATGGTTGAGACTAGCTCACGTAAGGCATCTAGGCCTAAACGCAAGCAACCTGATTATGCTCCTGGACAAGAGAGAGCTAATGGGCCATCGCCTAAGAAGGCTAAGTTTGTCTAGCGCAATACTAGAGGAAAGCGTGCAAAGAAGGACAAGTCTAAGTTGACTTGTTATAATTGCGGAAAGAAATGACATTTTGCTCGTGATTGCACTGAGCCAAAAAAGGTAACACCTAATCCTACATTTCACCATGTTTTTGTAACTAGTCATGTCCTTGTTGCTAATTCTGCTCCTATGTGGACTGTAGACTCAGTAGCAACAGAACATGTAGCGAGAGATAGAGTGGGATTTAGGGAGTACTGCTGGAATCCTGTTGGGAGTAGAGACATCAAGGTGGGAAACAGAGCTAGCGTGGAGGTACTTGGAATTGGTACCTACAAGCTAGAGTTGCGAGGTGGTCGCACTCTGTTACTCCATGCCGTATTGTATGCTCCAAAGATCCGGAGGAAATTACTTTTCGTAGTTACTTTGTTAAGACTTGGTGTCCGGTTTATTTTTTAGAATAATTATGTTTTATTGCATTTGGGAACAGTTTATTATGGCCGTGGTTTAATTTCAAATGGTTTTTTAATTTTGGATATTGAATATTATAATAATGATAGTTCAGTTTTTTTGACTTCATCTGATAATGCTTCTGATAATTCAATTATATGGCATGCTAAACTTGGCCATATAGGGCAAGAGAGGATGACTAGATTAGCTAGAGAAGGCCTTATGGGCAATCTCGCTAAGGTCACTTTGTCCACATGTGAACATTGTCTAGTGGGAAAGTAAAAAAGAAAACCGTTTGGAAAAGCCACAAGGGCATCTTTTCCATTGCAACTAATCCACTCTGATATATATGGTCCAATGAATGTGAGGGCAAGGCATGGAGGTTTCTACTTCATCACATTTATAGATGACTATACACATTACGGTCATGTCTATTTGATTTCTCATAAGTTTGAGGCTTTAGATTGCTTTAGACGATACATGAGATTGGTTGAGAACCAATTAGACAAGAGCATTAAGGCTCTCAGAACTGATCGTGGGTGTGAATATCTATCTGAGCAATTTAAGGAGCTCTATGATGAAAGGGGAATTGCAAGGCAGTTAATGATGCCTTATACACCGCAACAAAATGGTGTGGCAGAAAGGAGAAATCGAACACTGCTAGAGATGGTTAGGTCAATGATGGCGCAAGCAAACTTATCAATTTTGTATTGGGGGGATGCACTTTTGACTGCAGCCTATATACTTTACCGAGTGCTCTCTAAATCAGTATCTTCCACACCTTGTGAACTATGGATTGACAAGAAACCTGACTTGAATAACTTGCGGCCATGGGGTTCAATAGGTTATGTTCACAATACTTCTCATAGATATGGGAAGTTAGGGCCTAGAGGAAAGAAGTGTATCTTTATAAGATATTTTGAGCATTCCAAAGGCTATGTGTTGATAGGTGAACAACTTGATGGAAGTGTGATTGAATTGGAGTCACGTGAAATGATGGATCAAGAGGTAGGCACCCCAAGTAGACTAGTAGAGGACAAGGAAGAAATTCCTGAAACTCCTAGAGATAGTGGGAGCGACTCACAACCTAGTGGGAGCACACCACTAGAAGTTGATCCACAACAACCTCAGCCACGTAGAAGCAACAGTGGTAATGTTCCTCGTCGTCGTTTTGAGATTGAGGGGGAAGCTTTCATGATTGCTTCACAGGATGATGATGAGCCAAGAACTGTGCAAGAGGCTCTCTCATCTTCTGTTAGTGATGAGTGGATGAAAGCAATGAATGATGAAATGGAGTCTATGAGGACTAATGGAGTCTATGAAATGGAGTCAATTGGTAACAAATGGGTTCTTAAAATCAAACGCAAGGCGGATGGGTTAATAGAAAGGTATAAAGCTCGATTAGTGGCAAAAGGATACACTCAAAAGGAAGGTGTTGACTATGAGGAAACCTTTTCTCCAGTTGTGAGGTTTGCCTCTATTCGACTTATTCTGGCTTGCAAACTTGAATTTGGAATTATACCAAATGGACGTTAAGACGACTTTTCTCAATGGAGAACTAGATGAAGAAATCTATATGGATCAACCTATTGGCTTTGTGACCAAAGGTCAAGAGCACAAAGTGTGCAAACTTAAGCGATCCATATATGGTTTAAAGCAGTCATCTAGACAGTGGTATCTGAGATTTCATCGAGCCGTTCTATCGAATGGGTTTACGATGATCGAAGAAGATCACTGTGTCTACGTAAAACGATCCAAGGGAAGTTTCATTATTTTGTCATTGTATGTCGATGACATATTATTGGCCGGTAATGACATGGAGATGATTATTACCACAAAAAGGGTGGTTGTCCTCTAACTTTGAGATGAAGGACATGGGTGAGGCATATTATATTCTGGGGGTTAAAATCCTCAGGGATCGCTCAAAGAAACTTTTAGGTTTATCACAACAAACCTACATTAAGAAAGTTCTTGAGCGTTTCCAAATGCATAATTGTAAACCCATAGATACTCCAGTTGCCAAAAATGAGAGCTTAAGCGTGGATATGTGTCCTAAGACTAAAGATGAAAAAGAAAATATGGCTCGTGTTCCCTATGCTAATGCAGTTGGAAGCTTGATGTATGCAATGATGTGTACTTGGCCTGATATATGTTATGCTGTTGGATTAGTCAGCAAATTTCAGTCTAATCTAGGACTTGCTCATTGGAAAGCTGTCAAGAGGATATTAAGGTATCTTAAAGGGACAACAGACTACGTCCTTTGTTATCAGGGTTCAGATTTGCGTATGATTGGCTATAGTGATGCTGATTGGGGTAGTGACCTAGATGAACGCAAATCTACATCTGGATATGCTTTCTTGCTAAATAATGGCGCCATCACTTGGAGTAGCAAAAAAAAACCCTATATAGCATTATCAACAATGGAAGCTGAGTATGTAGCATGTTCAACAGCTGTTCAGGAAGCTGTTTGGTTAAGGAGGTTCTTTCAGAATCTTGAGATTGTCAAGGATGCCTCAGATCCCGTTACGGTACATTGTGATAGCATGGCAGCACTTGCCTATGCTAAAGACTCTAAGTATCATGGTAAAACCAAACACATTGATATACAATATCACTACATTCGAGACATGGTTGCTCACAATGAAGTGGTTCTAAAACACATTTATACAAGCCTCATAATTGCTGATCCACTAACAAAGCCTGTAGGAAGGGATGTCTTTCAGGCTCATGTTAGGAGTTTAGGGCTATGTAGAATATGATGATACATTGTTTTTAGTTACCATTTATTGTACTCTTTTGGGATATTTTGTTTTAAATGCATATGGTATTATTTAGTTAATAATATGTATGTTTACACACACATATACCATATGGTGAGTTCTGTGGTATGAAAGGTATGTCGGCAGGCTTAGGTTGGCTCACTCACACGAGCGATGGCGCTTGAGTAGTGAGCATAGATGAGACATTGTGTCATTTAATGCTTATGTAGCATATATAGATGGTTGACACAAATAGATGTCACCTTAGTTGGAACTAAGATGAGGTCTATAATATATTTATCTTAATTAGATCATACATGGATAGCCCATGATCCATGTAGCCTGTGGTTAGCCAGATGTGAGGCCTTAATTTAATGCCTGAGGTGGCAAGCAAATAAAGGACTCGGGTTAGGCGCTTGAGTAGCGACTAGACTAAGATTTGTACGGTGTATTGAGTTAAGACATACGCTCTTACTTAAGAGAACTCCACCGTAGCATGTATTTCATACTACATGCACTTGCTCGACCAAAAGCGGAGGTGAGAGAATAAATCCTTGCTTCTTCATCGTGTGAGTCCCATGGATCTTTCATTAAGATCCTACTTATGCCCTTGTTACTTTTGATTATGTCATGAAGCTAAGGTTTTAATGTCTGCTACTTTGGCATGTTACCTATGGCCATGTTGGATTCGGTCTAAAGGGACATTGCTGGGAAAGCGATTGGACCAAAGTTAAAGGACATGAGTGCAAAGGGAAGACTATTTTTGTAACACATCCTTATATTTATACTCACTGTCGACAGGTTATAGCGCTTATGGTAGCGAAATAAAAATGAGTACATCTAGATAGTTATGATGGATCAAGCATAAGTCTGAGTATCAAACTTAAGAGGGGTTAGAGATGCTTGATGCGATGTGTTAATATATGTCTAGGGCATAACGAGACACTTTAGGGATGTTGCTATGCTGGTCTTGGTATAAGATTTAGTATAGTGCTCTCAAATATGTTTTTCAGGTGTGCTCGGCGGTTGCACAACCTATTTGCCAGTATGAACGCACTGAGAAACACATTGAGAGATGGATAATAGGGCCATGCCCACAGTGGATGAGTGGAAGATGTTAGAAACCGAAAAGAATATGGACGGATACCCAAAGTGGGCATGTCCCACTGTATACCTCAAAATAATTGTAACATTCAGGAGTTATGGAGTAATGGTTTGGACCGTTACTCTACCCCATTAAGTCCACTATCCCACTCAATATTAATGGAATGGTGTGTATATAAACACCAAGAGTGGTACCCATTGTACAGTGAACGAATTCTGCATTTCTTATAGTGTTTACAGAGTGTTGTAAGGCTCTTAGGTTGTGGGTTATGTTTGCATCACTCTAGTAGTGTGCAACACCGTCGAAGAAACGCTTTTGGTTCGTGGGTTATACAAACTGGAATTCAGAACGTGTTTGAATAGTTGGTCTGCGTGGAGGCTGGCTCTAGACAGTGTAGAACAATCTCAAAGCTCCTGTGTGATCGACGGTTTAGGCCAAGAGAGGTATACCGAAAAACCAATTATTTATATTTCGCTGCAAGTCTCTATTTCTTACAATCAGGGTAATAAAAAAGTTAAGAGAAGTGCTACATCAACAATATTTTTACAACAAATACTAGGTGGTAAATTGTTATTGGTTCTTATTTGAATTCACAACTTAAATTATTTTTTTGTCCACTTGTAACAACAAGTAACAACCTACCATTTGTGATTTGTTGTAAAAGTACTGTAAAAATGTTGTGGACATAATATTTCTCAAATGTTAATAATAAAACTATTATTAAAAGCAATATAGGTGGCAAATAGGTAGATTTTTTTTAGAAAGAATAAGTAGGGTATTTACTTTGCCAATCACAATTTCTAAGACCTTCCTTAAAAAAAAAAAAAAAAATTCTAAGACCCATTTTTTTTTTATATTTATCTAATCTATATCTATCTATACTATATATAAGAGGATTTCCATCTCTCAACTGGACTTTTATATAGTTTAAAAATACCCTCATTAATGAAGGATAACTTCATTTAGAAATAGGATCATAAATGTCAAATAACAAATTTCATTTTGAATTCAAAAAGAGAATTTTTAAAATTTAAGATTTTTTTTTTCCGTTCAAAAAAGAAATTACAGTTACTGCTTATCTCTAAAGTTTATCATTTTTATTTGTTTGAAAAATAAAAATATATATTTTTAAATTATAATAGATGCAAATTATTAACCTTTACCTAAAAAAATAGAAAAGTCTTTGAGCATGCACGTGAGCGCGTGCTCAGAGGCTAGTACTATTTATTAGAGGATTTCCCTATTTGGACTGAACTTTTATGTGGTCTAGAAATACCATTAAACCTTACGTTTAACAGGGAAAAAACTTAAGGACAACCCGGTAAAAATATGTCTCGAACTCCACTTAAAATGCCTACAAAATAGGACACTCTCCTATTAATCCATGTCTTCAAAACAAACTTATAAAAAAAAAGGAAAATTATGACATTAGACCAACAAAAAAAAAGCCTCATCGTACGCGCAAAGCGCATGTGATGAGGCTAGTATAGTATATGATGATAAAGTGATGATAGAACTACTACAAAAAGCTTACAAAAATGATGTGTTACCAATATTTAAAAAAAAAAAGCAAGTTACGCTAAGCTTGTTTTGAAATAAAATATTTGTTGTAAAATGTTTTCATATTTTAAGGTGTTTATTTACATGTGAAATGTGGTCAAACTTGTAAAATGTTTTACCTTTTAAAAACTTAGTTGAATATTTTACAAAAACACATAATGACCCTCTACTTAATCTAGTAGCTAGGTCAATGGTTCGATCGTCAGAGACGCCAGTTTGACCACCTGTGCAGGCAGTTAGGTTGCCAGGAATGACAACAGGTGGTTGGCAACCGAAATCATAGGTTAGTACCAGCGATCCTATTGTTAGAGTTGCCGGAATGGTGGTCCAGTCACTGAACCTCTGACATCGGCGGCTCCGGTGGTTGAGCTGTTGATTTTGATAGTTTATGCTTGAAAAATTTTAAATGTCACATAAAACACTTGAAAATATTTTACTGGAATGTTTTACATGTAAAATAATTCACATTTGAAAATATTTTACTTCAAAGAAAATGAAGTATAAAACATTTATTTATTAGGTGATTGAATTTCACCGATCATATTTACTGCCATATCTATTCTAAAAAAATAAACTAAAATAAAATTATCATGTTAATTTGTAAATTTAGTAAAAGTATAAAAGTTGGAAGTAGTTCTTTGTTTTAGTATTTTTGATGAAAATACATGATGATTGCAATACTCATTCATGAGCTAAAAGCATGCACAGCAAGTGAGCTAAAAATTATAGTTTTTAGCAACTTAAAAAGCAACTTTATTCATTTTAACAACTCACTTTACAAAACACTCAACATCAAAGCATCTATATTTTTAGCAACTCATTTAAAATAATATAAATAATTCAGTAAAATAATGATAAACAACCACCACAAAATCCAAACCAACAGTAACAACCACCTCCACCGCCACGACCGTCGCCCCACCAGCCAGAACCATAAACAAGAACCCACAACCTGCAACCTACTGCCAGCCACCACCATCACCACCACCGGAATAATAAAAAAACACCACAAAACCCATCACAACAATACCCACAACCGCACGCAAAAAGAGATAAGATATGCCAGACAGGCTTGGCCAAATTTGGCATATCATTGCTATCAAGAATTAAAAATAAAAATGACATATCATTCAGCTTATAATTAAGGAAAGAAAAAGCATATTAATTCACGAAAAGGTGAGGGTTTTATTAATGGCATAAATCTTGTTAATTTATTTCCACATTTTCAGAATATCTCAATATTCCTCGAGGAATGTTTAAATCTCAGTAGTCAGCATATCCTTTTCTCTAAAAATGTAGTTTTCTTTTCTTTCTTTTTTGATAACCGGTCAGAAAAAAATGTAATTTTCCAATGACCAGTAATTTGTAACACCGAATTTATTGTAGAAATCTAACATGCATCAATGTAATTCTGGATCACAATCCACATCTTAAACCATTCGATTGGCTGTTGAAAGTGGAAAATAAAAAGATAAAGAAAATTATGTAGTTAAAGATGAAAATTGAAATGTGTAAAAGAACTTAATTTATAGTAATACCTTAACATGTACCATTCATGTATATCGAAGTATGCAATAAAGTCGAGCTTGCTCGTCTTCGAGCGTTGGTCATGATGTATGTCTTATCTCTGCACACATCTCTGTTGGCCTGTTGCTCATGTATTTGTTGGGTGCACGTGACACCCTCAGATTCCATCACACATGTTGGAAAATTTAGACCCCGGTTGATAGAATTAACAAGTTTTAAACCCAAGTTGTTAATTAGATTAATTATGAATAAACCTTGTTAAAACAAACAAACATCAATATCATGTCAATAATGAATGCAGCAGAAAAGTAAATAAGACAAGATATGATGACCTAGGAAAACCAATAAAACAAACTAGTTTCATAGTAAAAAACCTGGGGAGAAACCTTCCTGAAAAGCAATCCACTATAATGAAAAGAAGTTTCAGATCTAGTACAAAACCTTTGTCCCTAGACTCTATAATCCCCGTAGATAAACTCATAGCAGAAACCTTTTACCGCTTCAGAAGCTTTGAACTCTTCAATATATGAACGCCACCCTTTGATGCACGAATCCCAGTAAGTGACTAACCAATTGTGCAGATCCCAGTACGCGAATTCAATCACCAACTAGAAGAAGATTGTTGGCTGCAAAGTTCTTCACTTCATCAACAATGAAGATCAAGAAGCACTTGGTTACAAAACTCTAAGGTGCAAAGACGCAGTAGCTTCTTTTAGAGAGAATAAAGCATCGGTCACCTTTTGTATATGTTCTCCTTGTATTCTCTTATGTGACGGCCTCTAAAATAAGCCTTATATAGGTCTAAGGTTATGAGAAAAGAAACCCTACACATACATGTCATTATGGGCAAAAAATCAAATCTAGAAATCTGAATTTCGTAAGGCTCAGTAATTCTCGATCGATCGAGGAGGTGTCGAGAAGGTGTCGAGAAACATCTCGATCGATCCACCAGGTGTCGAGGAGCTATCGAGGAGACAGAAGATTTCTCTATCGATCGATCAGTTATCGAGAATGTGTCGAGATTGTGATAAGAAACACCTTAAGAGCTCGACAGATAGCCAGGTGTCGAGGAGGTGTCGAGCAACTATCAAGCAGCTATCAAGTTTTAAAATTCAGCACTTTCTCACTTGATTCTTGGACAGACTTGCATGTCTTTAACACTTGAACTTGAAACAAAGTTTCTTGAAGCATCAAACACATCCTAGATCTACCTAAATACAAGTAAAGTACTTTTTGTCAAAGGATAAGCCAATTACATAAAATATGTCCTTAACAATTTCCCCCTTTGGCAATCTGTGACAAAACCACAACAAACAAATGAACACATGAAAGAAGTCATAAATCACTCAACTCATATTCACTTGTTGAATACAATAAAATCTATCCTAACACAAACTCTTGAAAAACTTTGCAAGAAGAGAGTTTATGGCAAGAAGACTTTGACAACCTGTATTTCTGAAACATTTTAAACAAAACTCATCACGGCATCTTAGTGTGAAACAGAAATAATAGATTGCATACAAGAAATAAGAAACATGTGTATAAAGATAGAAAAGAAACAACACATGTAGAGATAGGTGAAGAAGAACATACATCATCATATATATATCAAAGATATGCACAATGTATGTAAACATGGTCATAAGACCGGTGTACAAAAAGAAGGAAGTAAGCACTCCCCCTAACAAGATGAAACATATCTCCCCCTTACAAAGGAATGTATTTCTCCCCCTAACATGTAGAATCTAAAAAGAAACCACAAAGTCTCCACAATTTCTCCCCCTTTTTATCATGATTGACAAAGGGTACAAGAAGTTAGAAAACTTCACCCGAGAACCATAAAGATGATCAAGGAGACACAAGAAATCCATATAAATGCATGAATGTAACGAAACAAGATGCTATGGATGACAAGATAATAGAAGGATGCAAAACATGTGAAAAACAAATCTCTCAACAAGAAAAATGTGAAGCACATAGATCCTAAAACACACACACACACACACTAAACAAGTCTAACCAATTTTATATTTTCAAAAACAAGTCAAGACAGTTTAGTGAGCATACATTAACATATGTAAACCTTTGTGATGGCCAAATCACATTGTACCTGCACATGTATCAAGAGTAGTAAAGAATATTGCGTGTTGTGTGTGAAAAACATTGCAAGATTGCATAAGTGTATACATGTTATGATGATTTGAGATATGAGAAAATCACTTTAACTCACAAACAATCATAACTGCTTGATGGAGACTATCACCTTCGAGGTACATCCTATAACTCCCACATCTCCTAGAATACACGCTTGCAATCATATTTAAAGCATTTTTGATCCTTTTGCTTTTCATTTTTCTTTACATATTTTATTTAAGTAAATCATGCATAGGCATATAAGAGAGAGAAAAGAAAATACCCAATGATGGTAAGCATTTGACATTCCAATTTTTTTATGCCGAAGCACACAAATGTCATTGACACTACACTTTTGCTATGCCGAAGCATACAGGTGTCATATTATGATTGGCGGGCAACAGTGGTGAGATGGTTATTTATTTCTTTCTCTTAAGATTTTCTAATCATTCCCGTCAAAAAGAGTGATACGAGTGTTAAGTATAAGAGATAACTTAATCTTACTCATCACAAACAAGAGCCACAAAGCTCACTTGCTTAGTTGTGCATAGAGATGCTCATCTAAGTTACAAGAGATACAAGGTTTAGAAAACTTTGTTTCATTGGCCATCCAAGGTACACAAGTACCAATGTACACAAAACACACTATTTTTGTATTTTTCTAATTTTTCCTTTTTTTATTTATTTTGAAAAAAAAAAAAAAAAAAAAAAAAAAACTAAACAACCAGACAAAAACAGACAAACAACATGATAGCATGAAAGAAAGATGCATATGCATGAAGGCATGATAGAAAGATGCAGATGCATGAAAGCATAATTCCAAAACAGATAAGAAATCAAGCAAAGAGAGTCCTACTTTAGATAGAAAGAATTAAAGCAGAGGACAAACACAAAAGACAATTAAGTCTTAGGCTCCTTTCTCACCCACACAGCACGAGTCTTTGGCCATAAAGATGAAAAGACACGTGTCCTAGTATGTCTACTAAAGGACATAGAAGAATTAAAATTCTCCTGAAATTGAGTTAAAAAGCTCAAGACTTTTAATAACTCTCCAAACAAAAGTGTAGGTCCTTGAGAGGAAACCTGTGACCGTTTGGACAATTGCTTATGAGGATACAACTTAAAACAATTAGGACGAATGTGTCCAGAAGCACCACAATGGTGACAAACATGAGGTCTAACAAAGGATTTAGAATTAGCCAAAATAGTTTTGGATTTCATACCTTTATCACCTTTCTCAGATTAGGGCACACAGACAGTCCTTGATCCAGAAGCCGTGGAAGAGGAGGGACCGGAGGAGACAGCATATCCTAAGCCAGTCTTATCAGAACTAGGCTTTTGAGCATTCAATACCTCATCAAGCTTTGCAATAGACATCCTCTCTATTTAAGTTCTAGCTTGACTAAGCTCAACCTCAAAATTCTTGACCTTCTCTTTTAATGAGGTGTTCTCTCCCCAACAAGAGTCTCAACTAATCTTGTAGTCTCATCTAGTTTGACTAACAGATCAGCATTTTCAGTTTTTACCTCATTAAGCTCTTTTCTACAAAGATGAGAAGTCTTTTCATATTTTATGAATTCAATGCATAGCTTATCATAGGCTTCCTGAAGGGTCATCTTCTTAGGTACTTCATCATCAGAAGAATCCTCACTGTCACTAGCACTCTCCACAATCACCTTATCGGTTGAGGCAGCAAAGGCCATAATGTGACGACATTCATCCACATACTCATCGGAAGAGTCATCCTCAGTATCACTCCAGGTGGCAACCAACCCTTTATCTTTTGACTCCTTGATCTTTTCCTTCATGAGGTAGTTTGGGCACTCTATCCTCATATGACCAAAATCTTTGCACTCATGGCATTGGATGAGGGGTTTCTCATTCTTGCCCTTCCTTAAGGATTTAGATTTCCTAGGAGGTTTGCCCTTATCTTTTTTCCTGAATTGAAGAAGTTTGATAATCTCATCAGTTATGAAGGTTAGATCCTCATCCTTATCATCATCTTCATCTTTATCTTCGCTTTCATCTTCATCTTCAGAGCCCTCAATCTCTTCCTCTATACCCTTAAGAGCCAAGTTTCTACTCTTTCCACATTTTCCCATTAAACCTAATCTTATCTCATAGGTTTGAAGGTTCCATACAAGCTCAGTCAAAGGAATTTGATCAATGTCCTTTACTTCTTCAATGGCAGTGATCTTAGCATGGAATCTTTTAGGTAAGGACCTAAGGATTTTCCTAACAATTTTGGATTCTGCAATAGATTCTCCAAGATTGAAGGCAGAATTCACAATATCCATGAGTTTAGCATAAAACTCATCAAAGGTCTCATCCTCCTCCATCCTTATTTCTTCAAAACTACTAGTGAATCTTTGAAGCTTCACAGTCTTTACTGCCTGGGTACCTTCATAGGTGGTTTCAAGAATGGTCCATGCTTCCTTAGCAACTTCCGTGGATGATATTTTCTTGAATTCCTCATTGGTCACCCCACAAAACAAAGCATTCAAGGCCCTACTGTTGAAATTTGCCGCTATGATTGTTGCATCATCCCAATCCACCGGCGCTTCCTTTGGCTTAATCCAGCCAACTTCAACAGCTTGCCATACCTGTTCACCTAGAGCCTACAAAAAAACTTTCATACGAACTTTCCAGTACGCATAATTAGTTCCATCAAATAAAGGAAGAATCAAAAGAGATTGTCCACGATCCATGACAATAGGGGTCAAGGATCACACTCAGGAAATTAATCCAATCAGAGTGTACCCGCTCTGATACCACTTGTTACGAAATTTAGACCCCGGTTGATAGAATTAACAAGTTTTAAACCCAAGTTGTTAATTAGATTAATTATGAATAAACCTTGTTAAAATAAACAAATATCAATATCATGTCAATAATGAATGCAGCGGAAAAGTAAATAAGACAAGATATGATGACTCAGGAAAACCAATGAAACAAACTAGTTTCATAGTAAAAAACCTGGGGGAAAACCTTCCCGAAAAGTGATCCACTATAATGCAAAGAAGTTTCAAATCTAGTACAAAACCTTTGTCCTTAGACTCTACAATCCCCGTAAATAAATTCACAGCAAAAACCTTCTACCGTTTCAGAACTTATGAACTCTTCAATATATGAACGCCACCCTTTGATGCACGAATCCTAGTACGTGACTAACCAATTGCGCGGATCCCAGTACGCGACTTTAATCACCAACTAGAAGAAGATTGTTGGCTGCAAAGTTCTTCACTTCATCAACAATGAAGATCAAGAAGCACTTGGTTACAAAACCCTAAGGCGCAAAGACGCAGTAGCTTCTTTTAGAAAGAATAAGGCATCGGTCACCTTTTGCATATGTTCTCCTTGTATTCTCTTATGTGACGACCTCTAAAATAAGCCTTATATAGGTCTATGGTTGTGAGAAAAGAAACCCTACACATATATGTCATCATAGGCAAAAAATCAGATCTGGAAATCTGAATTTCGTAAGGCTCAGTAATTCTCGATCGATCGAAGAGGTGTCGAGAAGGTGTCGAGGAACATCTCGATCGATCCACCAAGTGTCGAGGAGCTATCGAGGAGACAGAAGATTTCTCGATCGATCGACCAGCTATCGAGAAGGTGTTGAGATTGCGATAAGAAACACCTTAAGAGCTCGACAGATAGCCAGGTGTCGAGGAGGTGTCGAGCAGCTATCAAGCTTTAAAATTCAGCACTTTCTCACTTGATTCTTGGACAGACTTGCATGTCTTTAACACTTGAACTTGAAACAAGGTTTCTTGAAGCATCAAAAACATCCTAGATCTACCCAAATACAAGTAAAGTGTGTTTTGTCAAAGGATAAGCCAATTACATAAAATATGTCATTAACAACACATATTTGTCAAAGCTCATTTATGAGCTTGTTCCAAAAAGTCTTCATAGCTAGCTTTTCCATTTATTAAGAAATGACCAAAACTTGGGAGGTTTGACTTCTCTTAATGAGAAGTGATCCAAAGCGTGTTGGACACGCTGAAGAAAAAGAAAAGAAAAAAGCAAAGGGTCATTCGGCCTAGAATGAAGAGCTGAAGCAAGAGAGCCATTATGAGAAAAACACATGTGAGAGCTTTAGGAGGTGCAGTCCGAAAAGATAGAGAGAAACACAGTGAGAGTGTGAGAGAGTGAAAAAGAAAAATGAGACTTTTTTCTTTGCTCAAGTTACACACAAGGAAGATAAATTGGTGGGGTTCTCATGGAGTTTTTGAGTGCTACAACCATGGAGAGTTGGAGTATTCAGAGGAAGATTTTGCTACTAGCTTTGTGGTGAGATTGTATTTACTCCTTGAGATTTATTTGTTATATATCCAATTTATTGTGGACACAAGTTTAGCATAAACTTGATAGTTGTAATCTCTATTTCATAATGGATATTTTTCGGAGCTGCCCCATGGTTTTTCCCTCTACACTAGAGGTTTTTCACATAAGATTTGGTGTTATTGTGTGGTTGTGTTTATGTGGTGCTTGTTGAAATTTTTGTTTCCATAATATTGCTATTGCTTGGTAGTTATATATTTTAATTCACACATAGACATTGAGGGGATTAGGATTTTTCCCCAACAGTATTGTGTATGAGCTCCTCTCTCTTTCTCTTATGCCTTTTTTGTTCCTCTTTTTTTCTTTTTCTTTTTTCTTTTTTTTTCAAATCTAAGAGCATCCACAGCAATGAAGCTAAAAATTTAGCTATTTAACTCCACCAAAAGTTACTTTATCTATTTTACCTACACACATGCTGCAGTAGTATATCTATTTTAGCTTTCAACACAATAAAATAATATAAATATCGCAATAAAATAATATATCCCCTACAATAAAATTATATATCCCACTACCCAAAAAACATCCACAGCACCAACCACAACCACCTCTACCATCAGCCACACCCACAACCACCACCACCACCACCACCACCAATCCACAGTAGGAAAAAAAAAAAAAAAAAAAAAAAACCATCAATCGAAATCTCTAATCTTTTTCCTCAACCCAGACCAAACAAAATAAAAAATCACCAATCACAGAGCTAGGCTTCAGTGAGGAGAACAGTGTCGGCATGGGTCTGATCGACGGAAGAGAAGTGGGTCTGAGGCGGATGGGTCTGATCGGCGGAAAACCAAAGCAATGGGCTGAGGAAGGCAGCGACGGCTTTGACGATGAAACCCAGGGAAACCCAGAGCTTGGATCGACGATGAAACCCACGAAATCCAGAGAAACACAGGATTGTCGGCGTTGGGTGAGTGTTGAGATGGAGGACTGGGTAGAGGCGTGGATTGGCGACTTGGGGCTTGGGTCGGCTTGGGCCGGTGACGTTGAGGCCGGCGGAGGCGTGGGTTGGAGACTTTGAGACAAAGAGGTGAGAGTGACTAAGAGAGAGAGAGGCACGAAGTGACTGAGAGAGAGAGAACCACTTTTTATTATTTTAATCTGGCCAGGAGTAAAATATTATTTTTTTTGTTTAGCTCTCAGCTACAGTGCACATCTATCTATAGATGTGCACTGTAGCAATGGAGCTAAAACAAATAAATTAGCTCCACTGCTAGAGCATGGTTTTTAGGTGTTTGAGGAGCTAAAAATACCAATATGGCTTTTTAGCACCACTGCTGTGAATGCTCTAATATGCTATTTTATTTTCAGGAAATGTTTCTTACCCACACCTTGTTGCACACAGTATATATAAATTATTTTTTGAACTAAAATCTTGACTTGAAGTCACAAATTTTAGTTCAAAAGATTTTTTTGGATGGACAGTTCAAAAGCTTAAATGTGTGTAATTTGTGTGTAATAGGGCAGTGTATATATAATAAACATTGTCATTTATTTTACTTCTTAGTAACTTGACTACTTGCCAAAAAAAAGAATGAAACTACCTTGACTGACCTTCTAGATACTATAAAACGAGGAGTAGTATTTGTTACTCACACTCATACCCTATTAGTATATTACACACATTGTTACACATCTATTTTTTGAATTGAAATCATTAGTTGAAGACACGTTTCAAAATTCAAATCATGATTCTAATTCAAAAAATGTGTATAACAGAATGGTCATAACAATTTTTATCCTAAAACAGATGGTTTTTACAAAGGAAGAACTACCCTTGGACCGAGGGGGCAATGGCCCCCCCTAAATTTAAAAAAAAATATATTATAAATATATATATGTGTGTATTAATTTTAGCAATTTTATTCTATAAAATTACATTTTATTTCCCTTTAACAATATCATTAGTTCTTTTAAGAGTAATGCTATACTCACAAACTTTTATAATATTTTTACAAACTTTTTTTGTAGCAAATTTTTATTAGTTCGTGTGGGGTCAAAGAATTTGGCCACCCCGGCCCACTTTATACTAAGCCCAAGGCCCACACTGAGGAAGAAGAAATATCCAAGGACGAACGAAAAAAGTCCTAATTATCAAGAAGCATCGTCGAGGACAACCCTGTCCTCGGCAAACCGAGATCATAGAGAGGGAGAGCCGCACGCCATCAGGGGCAACTTCGTAGAGCATCCCAAGAAAAAGGACAAGTACAGTGGGTCAGCCATAGGAGCCTGGTAGAGGAGCAATTCATGGAGAAACTGTCACCTCTACATTAAATGCCCACAACTACGTCCTGGCCGCATTAATGAGGAAGTGACCCTTGAACATTGCAGCTTTGGTTGCTGCAACTCACAAAAGGTTGAGGACGGCGGCTGATGGGACAAGCACTCAAGTAGTGACCTGCACGATCGACAAATGGAGGGCCAAGATCAACTAAAAGGGAGTATATAATGTAAGAAGTCCTCCAGAAAAGGGATCGGAAGTTGGGAGCAGAAAACACTGTAGCTACTAGTATCATCCTGGTAACCTTTGTAACCAAGCACTGAAGAAGCAATAAGAACAAATAGCTCCTCAAACTAGTGCCCAGGATAGAATTTCATACGTAAAGCCCATTTCCTTAATATTTAGTGCACCTATAACCATGTTTATTCGTTGTTATCTTCACTAAAGCCTAGTTCTTAAACCCATTCTCTTCAAATTTATTGTATTGGGCTAGTTGGGCCTAAGTCCACTCTTCCAATAGAAGAAGTGCTCAAACCCAGTCCCTACAATTGGCGTCGTTTGTGGGAAGAGCTTGTGTGTTAGTGAGTGCAACGGTTAATCATGGTAGGATCAAGCTCCCATCAGCAAGAGTCCCTGGAGAAGACCATTTTAGCGGTGGTGTATGCTACACGAAAGCTTCCCCATAATTTCCAAGAACACACACAATTGTTGTCATAACTCAGCTTCCGCTCAGGTCTACACTTCGAAGTACTGATTACGCGGGGAGGATTGCTAAATGGAGCACAATTCTAGGGGCTTATGACATAAAGTATATGCCCCGTACCTCTGTCAAGGGGCTAGTTCTCGCGGGTCTAGTAGCCCGGTTCGCTGAATTCCCATTGAAGAAAGAAGCCGAGAATCAAGGCATGGATGTAAAATCGGTTGGCACAATCTCCCAGCAAAAACTTCTGTTCTGGAAGGAATATATTGATATCTTTTAATCTCTTGAAGCGGTTAAACAGAACCTTAGCTATGTCGGGTCCTCGAACCTCCTGCTTTAGGGAAATTAACACGCACTGGAATCTCTTGAAGCGGTTAAACAGAACCTTAGCTATGTCGGGTCCTCGGACCTCCTGCTTTAGGAAAATTAACACGCACTGGAATCTTTTGAAGCGGTTAAACAGAACCTTAGCTATGCCGGGTCCTCGAACCTCCTGCTTTAGGGAAATTAACATGCACTGAAATCTCTTGAAGCGGTTAAACAGAACCTTAGCTATGCCGGGTCCTCGGACCTCTTGCTTTGGGGAAATTAACACGCACTGAAATCTCTTGAAGCGGTTAAACAAAACCTTAGCTATGCCGGGTCCTCGGACCTCCTGCTTTAGGGAAATTAACAAGCACTGAAATCTCTTGAAGCGGTTAAACAGAACCTTAGCTATGCCGGGTCCTCGGACCTCCTACTTTGGGGAAATTAACACGCACTGAAATCTCTTGAAGCGGTTAAACAGAACCTTAGCTATGCCGAGTCCTCGGACCTCCTGCTTTGGGGAAATTAACATGCACTGAAATCTCTTGAAGTGGTTAAACAGAACCTTAACTATGCCGGGTCCTCGGACCTCTTGCTTTGAGGAAATTAACACGCAGTGGCAACTTTCTAAGTGTTTAAACTGAATTCAATCATGCCTCGGTCCTCGGACCAGATGATATGGGAATGATAACACTCCATGACAACTTTTCAAGTACTAGACAGAACTAAGGTCTTGCACGGTCCTCAGACTCAAACCTATAGGGAAACTAGCTACTTCTAGAGGATCTAAGTGTTAGACAGAACCAAGGTCTTGCATGGTCCTCGGACTCAAACCTATGGGGAAACTAACTACTTTAATGAAGGTCTAAGTATTAAATAGAAACTAAGCTATGTTAGGTCCTCAGACCACAAACTTAGTAGAAATTAATACCTTGTAAAATCTATTGAAGTATTAAACAAAAACTAAGTTATGTCAGGTCCTCGAACCACAAACTTAGTGGAAGTTAATACCTTGTGAAATCTATTGAAGTATTAAACAGAAACTAAGTTATGTCAGGTCCTCGAACCACAAACTTAGTGGAAATTATTACCTTGTGAAATATATTGAAGTATTAAACAGAAACTAAGTTATGTCAGGTTCCTCGGACCACAAGCTTATTGGAAATTAATACCTTTCGAACTGCATTATGATCCAATTTATAAGTCAAAGTAAATAAATTACATGAGCATCACTTAAAGCATTTTAAGGTACTCAGGACTTGCCTATTATTTAAACGCCTAAGTAATGCCTTAGACTTGAAAGCTTGTTAAGAATTGATAGGTTATAAGTATACCTTGATAATGTTGTGAGTTGACAGTCATAATTTACTTGAATTTTTAGTTAAGAGGTAGAAAACTGTGCCTTCCCTTATATCAGCAAACTTTGCTCTTTTATGGCATATGGTTATGTATGAACAAATAACAGTCAAGATGAGAAACACACAAATGAACGATAAAGTAATAATAACTTATATCAATTTAAAGAAAGGCAAAGTACACATCTCGATCGAACTTGTCTTTAGAAAAAAAAAAAAAAAATCCTCATTACATTAACTTTAACTATTCTGCAAAAGTAAAAGAACTACGGCTTCAATTTTATCTAGAGCTTGACCTTGGGGGCTTTGTCAGCTGCTTCAGGGGGAGCCTCCTTGTCTTTTTCTTTAGAAGCTCCTCCAGCGGGCAAGGTAATTAAGGCTAAAGCTTGCTCAAAACTTTGAGAAGCTGCCCCACCCTTAGGCACCTCTACTGCCTTGTCCGAGGAGGTATCTTATGGAGCTTCAGGCTCTTTGGCTTGCTCCTGTTGACTAGGAGGTGGAGGATTCTGAATTTGGGCTTCCTCGACTAGCTTGGCAACTGCAGGAGTCACTTCCTTTTGATTGGAAGAAAGGTCTGGCACTCGTATGGCTGGAGAGAAGAAGACATTTTCTGGCCTTCTCAGCTCAGAAGAAGCCTCCACCCCAGCTCGGTTGAGGGCTTCTTCCCAAGTTTGAGCACAGTAGGCTCGACATACGGCGGGGACCTCTGCCCGTAGGGCATCTTCCATCTCGGCTACGCCAACGTCGTAGCCATGTTGTTCGGTCTCGTCCCTTTCCTTCTCGGCCTTGTCCTTTGCCTTCTCCGCCTCAGCCTTCGCCTTTTCGGCCTGATCCTTAAGCCTTTGGGCCCCCTCCAACTGCGCCCTGAGGGCTGCCATCTCTTCCTTTGAAGCCTTCAATTGGTCAGTTTTCTCGCGTAGACGCTTCCTCTGGTCCTCGACTTGCCTCTGTACACCCTCCAAGGCCGAGTCAGCACTACGGCGAGCATGTTCTTCGTTGGCCAACTTTTTCTTCAACTTGGCGTTGTTATTTTCAGCAATGGTCAACGTTTGCACAGCTGTTAACCGCCTTTTCCTCTCATCTTCCAATTGTTGATAAACCGTTATTTGTAATTTCCTCAAGCCTGAAAGTGGCTTGGACCGTCTAAAAGAAAGGGATTAGTATCATAGCCCACAAATAGTATATGTCTATAAGAAATAAGTATAAGTAAAAAGAAAAGGGGGTTTAATAGTGTACCATGCCCAGATATCTTTTACAATTGAGGAAGACTTCATTCTTCCTCATACTCCGCAGGTTGATCGTGTCCCTTGGGAGCAGCAAGGCCTCCTCCACGGAAAAGGCAACATGGCACCCATTGCCCCCGTTGAAGTCCCTGAGTGATGCATCATCCCTTAGGGGCGCCCCGCCATGCATAGGCGCTGGGAGCCAGGCTCGTGGCTCTAGAGGCTGAATGTTTACTCACTCCAAGCCTCATTGTGGTGCATGGATGACCTTTTGCTGCTTCGCAGCTCGTTGGGCCTCGTCTTCACGAGTCGGGCGGAGCCTTCCAGCCTCTATCACATCCTTCCCTGTTTGCTCCCTTTTCCTTTTTGGATCAGCAGGTTTAGGTCTCGTCGGTTGAGGAGCAGGGGGAGGAGACTTTGAGGGAGGAGGAGGAAGCTTAGATTGAGCAGACTTCCCAGGTGCACCACTTCCTGGTTGGTCCTTTATCAACTCCATCAAACTTTTCTGGGGCTTTCTTTGGATACCCATTTCTTCTGGTAGGCTCTCGGGAGATAGTGGCCGGTTGAATACTTCGAACTCGTCCAAAGAATCTGTTAAGTCCACGAAACCTTTTTCTTCTTCTTCTTCTTCTTCTTCTTCCTCTTCCTGAGGAACGGGTTGGGATGAGGATGTTCCTACCGAAGGGGTGACCACAGAAAGTGGTTGGGGGCGAGAAGTATCTTTGGAGAATGGGATACCCTCTGGAACAACGAACCCTTAGTAGGTAACACTGATACGACGGAGCTGAAGGTCGCGAGCTTTGATTACGCACTTGGGGGCTTGGAAGGTGAGTGAGAGGGGAGTATATCCAAGGATCAAATGAGCTGCTCGGAGTTAACCGTCAATCTCCTTCACATACACCTCTGCTTGCAGGATCCTATCTAAGCTCACCTTGTTAACTAAGCTGAGTTTGGGTTTGGTAGCACGCTTATCTGCAAATTCATTGAAATAGAAGGGGGTTTCATTAGAAACAAGGACATTTAGACCCGAAAAAGAAATGTAAACCAAAATTCGAGATCTATGGCTATACCCCCACCTGGTTCTCCCTCCTCAGTTAGACAGGGTAAGCCATCATGCCATGCCCTAGAAAAGATCAGGAAATCCTCCTTTATATTTTTGTTTGAAGTGGGAAGGCACTGGATCAGCCTTACTTCGGGATGCCTCGACTTGAGATAATATCCCTGCCCCTTCAAATGGTGAAGATTGTATACCCAATTCACATCGTGGTGGGTCAGGTTTAGGTTCATTCTGTCGTTCAAAACCTCTATACTTCCCAGGACCCTGAACATGTTTGGGGCGCACTGTGTGGGAGATAACCTAAAAAACCTAAGGTAATTCCTAGTGATGGTACCCATGAGAATGGTCATCCCTCCCTCTATGAAGGCAATCATGGGAATGACCACCTCTCCAGTTTTCTTATCATCGAACCACTCCCCCTGAGCAGCGTACCTCATGCCCACTATTGGTGGGATCCTATACTTAACCCTGAAACTTCTCATACCCTCCTCGGACTCAACTAAACATTTGAACTTACCCATTTTCCTAAGAGGTTTTGAAGAAAAATTAATAAGTTTAAAATGAAAGCCAAAAAGGGTTTAAGAAGACTTACAGGTTCGAAAGAGGGTCCTCAAACAAATTTCTAATATTTGTAGACGCACAGGGAGACGAAAGAGAGAGAGGCAGGTTCAGTGTATGAGTTCTAGAACTATGTAATCGTTGAAAGTAGAAAAAGGAATTGACTTGAGAAGCTATTTATAGTGGCGCAGAAGGTATAAGCGGGAAAATTCCCGCTCGCAAAACAAAAAAACCCTTCACCGTTTGATTTACATCTTACCGTTGAACGTGGGCGACAGGGGCGTCGCCAAAATTTAATGCTGGAACGCTTCGTATATCGAAGCACTAGGAGCGTGCCTTGGACAGGTGAAAAGACTCTGGCGCTGACGGAGGACAAGACTTGACAAGCCGTGGTGAAGGCCCGAGGACATCAAAACCCTCCTCTTCATCCGAGGAGCCGGACAGCAGGATTTTGAGGGGCTATTGTGGGGTCAAAGAATTTGGCCACCCCGGCCCACTTTATACTAAGCCCAAGGCCCACGCTGAAGAAGAAGAAATATCTGAGGACGAACGAAGAAAGTCCTAATTACCAAGAAGCATCGCCGAGGACAACCCTGTCCTCGGTGAACCGAGATCATAGAGAGGGAGAGCCACACGCCATCAGGGGAAACCTCGTAGAGCATCCCAAGAAAAAGGACAAGTACAGTGGGTCAGCCATAGGAGCCTGGTGGAGGAGCAATTCAAGGAGAAACTGTCACCTCCACATTAAATGCCCACAACTACGTCCTGGCCGCATTAATGAGGAAGTGACCCCTGAACAGTGCTGCTTTGGTTGCTGCAACTCACAAAAGGTTGAGGACGGCGGCTGATGGGACAAGCACTCAAGTAGTGACCTGCACGATCGACAAATGGAGGGCCAAGATCAACTAAAAGGGAGTATATAATGTAAGAAGTCCTCCAGAAAAGGGATCGAAAGTTGGGAGCAGAAAACACTGTAGCTACTAATATCATCCTGATAACCTTTGTAACCAAGCACTGAAGAAGCAATAAGAACAAATAGCTCCTCGGACTAGTGCCTAGGATAGAATTTCATACGTAAAGCCCATTTCCTTATTATTTAGTGCACCTATAACCATGTTTATTCGTTGTTATCCTCACTAAAGCCTAGTTCTTAAACTCATTCTCTACAAATTTATTGTATTGGGCTAGTTGGGCCTGAGTCCACTCTTCCAATAGAAGAAGTGCTCAAACCCAATCCCTACAGTTCGCATATGGGCACATCATTTACGTCATTTTTTTACTTACTAGTAACCATTTATTACATAAGTAATTTATAAAAAAAACTTGCAGCTCTAGTATTTTCCCCATTTTAGTGACCATAAAAAAATTTATAGATGTAAAATCTAAAACAAAATATTCAAGCCAATAAAAAAAAAAAAAAAAAAATTAGCTCAGCAACAAAAATTACCAGTAAAACTAAAAACAAAATTAAGCTTAATGAACTAATTTTATCCAAAATAAATAACCCTGCCCTTTAAAAAAATTCTAAACAAAAATAAATTTGTTCTTAACTACAAAAAAAAAAATAAAAATAAAAATAAAAATCTCAGCAACTAAGTAATAGAATTAGAGGTTGAAATCACTGCACATAACAAACAGTAAAACCATCTCCCCTAACTCAAAGTTCTGGCTCCGCCCCTGTTTTTACCTCACAGAAACAGCATAAAATCTGATGAAAGAACAACTTTGAAGTTTGACTAAAGTTGGAGCTAATTAAGGCCTTGCTGATAGAAAGCTTGAAACTTTCAAGATCAAGTACTACCAGGACCTTTATAATGTTATGGGAACATGATTCTAATTGCAACATCTATCTAATTGGACGCGTCCACTTGAAAGAGGAATGTAGCGTTGGCCACTAAAGATTTTTGTTATGATTGACTTTTTATTTTACTTTTAGGCTCTCCCATCTTGCATTCAATGATGTATTTATTTTTACCATATGTAATTTCTAGTACTAGTATTTTTCCTTTGAGGTAGAGGCCTTTCGAAAGTATCTTTCATTCAACGGTAAACGTTAAGGAAAATTCTTTAGGAATGTATCTTAGATTTTCTAATAAATTTAATCATATAATTGTATTGACCCATCAGGCCGTAAGGATGGTGCGGGATATCGAATCCTAGCGAGCTTAGACCAGAACCGAAACCAACACGATAGTCGGGTATAACACAAAATGACAAAACTTAAGTATAGTACTTAGATGCGCTGTTCCTTAAATTCCTCACTTAAAATTCAGTCATGTAGCTTTTTTCTCTTGACCACGTCAATCTCACCTAGAAAATCCAATTTGCAAACCCACAACCATGCCGTGTGTTAGGAGCATTATGTGTTGTTGATGATGGCATGAGGAATGAGGGTGCTTGGGCAGCATTGAGTCAATCACTTGGCTTTATGTTTTCTCAACACACTCATAGCTCCTCATGCCTGACTAGTGATGCTTCTAAGGGCTCTTTGAGGGGGACCAGCCCAGTCTCCCTACTCAAGTTGGATCGATGAGCAGTGATGAGGGGCAGCATGTGGAGGCACCTTGCTTCACATGATGCCCCAAGGCCATGGTAGAGATGGGTGGGATGATGGGCAGCAGCAAGTGGTGCTAACCCTACGTAGTGGTGCATGGCATTGGTGGCTTGGTTGTTGGTTCCTTGTGTGTGGGCTTGGTGGCTAGAGTGCAAGGTAGGGCTGGGCTGCTGTAATGATAAAATGTTGTGTGCAAGGCATTGGGCTAGTTGGGGCTGGCTGAATGCATGGACAAGTGCTAGTGGGCTAATGGCAGTTACGTTGTGTGCTGCATATGGGTATGCTGTGTGGGCTATAGTGCTGTTGGAAGGCCTTGAGCATAGGCCAAACCTCTCCAAAACGTGTGGGAACATGTTGTGTGGGCTGCTAGAGGATGGGCAGAGGCCCCATGGTCTGCTGAGACATGGGTTGTGCATGTGCAGCATGTGCAGTGGCAGTTACTAAGCAGTTACAAAGAAGTTCCTAAATTTCCTAATGATCAGACCTACTGTGTAGGGGCTGGAAACGTGGAGAGCAAGCCAAGACAGCATCAGTTGAAGGTGTCCTAAATCAGACCACAAGTAACAGATTGTCCAAGACCCAGGCAGTTATTAGGCAGTAACTGCCATAGCAGTTGATTCTGTATATTTAACCCTAAGGCTGCTGGGGGTGTCAGCAACAGAGTGTATTTGGCCTTGAGAACGTTTTGTGTAATTCTCTAGATTTTGTAAAAGAGTTTCCTTTGTACTTGAGGTTTAGTAATAAAGGTTAGGGGTGGGTTCCTTGTAAATATTGTGTGTGCTGTGTGTTTGAACGTCCCTAGATAATCTATTCTAAGTGTTATTGCAGTATGTGTGTGGTGTTGGCTGAGACTAAGTCAGGGACTTAGAGCCATCACAGGCAGAAAATTTGAGTGAAAAATTGACCATGTGACACCGTGAGAGGGGGGGTGATGAGAAAATGGGTAGAGGGACTGTGGCTAGAGTGCTAGGTTGAGCGGCATGGGGAAAGAAAGGGTCATCAGCAGAGGCATGGGAGAGAAAGAGAGAGCATATGGTGACTGGTGAGATGAGCTCTGTGAGAGAGAGAGAGAGGAGTGACTGGTGATATGAGCTCTGTAAGAGAGAGAGAGAGAGAGAGAGAGAACAAAAGGTAAAATATATCACAATTGCAAATTTTTTTAGAATTGCAAGACCGGGCCTTTTTGGTGCTTTGATTCTAAAATATATCAACATATACCATTTGAGAGACTGGGTAATGATGCTCTTAGCAGTCCTACTCAATAGAGAAATGGTAAAGTTCATGTTGTGCAATGAATAAATATTAATATTGTTGTAATTTTATTTTGTTGTAGCTCAAGTGCTGGTAAAATTTATTAAACATCATAGGTTGAAAACTATCTCTAAAAAAAGTTTGTTGTGATTTGTAAGATTTGTTTATTTGGCTTTTTGTTTAGGACTAACCTAATTTTTGTGAGGCATGTTGTGGATTCAAGTGTGTAGTTGGATGTATCCCTAGCATTATTCATAAGCTAATATTGATGATTTATTGTTGCTAACCTTTAATGTTGATGTCATAATTTATAAAAATCTTTAAATTAAAATTTTGAAAAATCACCAAAATTAGTATTAGTTTATTGCAAATCTCAAATTGCGTCTACAAATATAAGATTACGATGTTAATGAATGTGATGAAATTTTATGAGCTTTATGTTAAGCTTTGCTCCCCCTAGGTTTGTACCCTGACTCCGTCCCTGGTTCCCACTTCACACTCCATTTT
The DNA here is from genome assembly GCA_030021035.2 of Notholithocarpus densiflorus. NCBI lineage: Eukaryota > Viridiplantae > Streptophyta > Magnoliopsida > Fagales > Fagaceae > Notholithocarpus > Notholithocarpus densiflorus. Next base: position 14,189,591 of record JARYZH020000002.1, read on the forward strand.
TACTTCTTCAATGTTTTCCCTCCATTCCACTATCATCTTTTGTGGAATTTCTTGTCATCAACCCAAACCAAGCCAAACCTTCAGTTCCTCATATTTGCGCATCCACTACAAGAGAAAGATGTTTATATCTATATTCTCTGCAAAAAATTTAATGTTAGATGCATGGGATTTTATGTGCATACCTACCATTCGTGAGCCATCACGTGATTCTTTGCTCAAACATTTTTTACAATCTTATAATTCTATTTACATTTTTACTCGGTTTCAAAGTTCACATATAACTTGCATTAAAAATAAATACTGTAAATGAATAATTCATGTTTCACTATGTTAGACAGCATGTTGACATAGCTAAGGAAAATTTTATATTTTCCATAGAATATTCATATTTTAACAAATATATTAACTATATTCAATCACTTTCATGATTGCCACTCCCCTTCTCCTTCATCTTACCTTCCTCGTCCAAAGTTTCCACCCCCACTCTGCACAGGTTTTCCTCGCCCTAAGTCAAGGATGGAACACCCTTGATCTGTAATGTTGGACATGCATAGCTAGGACTAGACAAAACCAATATAGATGATTTTAGTGATGTCTGTTGCATATGATATTTGCTTTGTTGTACAAAGTTACAAGAATAGTTTCATTTGAATCACATGACAAACAGTAATTGTGGAACACGTAAATCATTACATTGGTCACACTCACATATAATGTAAATTAATCATCTCTTGTAAAGCCATAAGGGTATGAAAGGGTGGATTTTATGTTGTTTTGCTTTTGTCATTTCATTTGGCATTATGTATAAATTATGTTACTTATTGTAATTTTGTAAATAATATATTTAAGTAGATATTACTAATGCAAATACTTATGGTAGTAGCATCATTCGAATCTTGCAATGGGAAGTGCTTGAGAAAAAAAATTTTATATTCTTGGCTCATGCTTACTAGCGTTATCGATGGTATTGGGTGCATAAATATGACTCATTTGGATCCCTTGCTCATGCCCAGGTAAAAGACGTCAATTCAAGTCGCCCCCTACACATTTTTTATTTATAAAAAAAAATTGCAAGTACTTATGGAAATTGTATAATATTGTTGGAATCGTTTTTTATTACGTCTAATTTGGTTTTGGACTTAAACATTATCATATAATTAATTGTTTAGTTAAAAAATATTTATATAAACCCATCCCATATAATTTCCTTCTTATTGCCCCCGAAAATGCATTCCGCAAGAATTCAAACAAAATGATAATAGCAAACACAATTTCATTCAACAAAATTACAAACAAAATTTTTTTTATACCAAACACAATTCATTCAACAAAATTACTTTTCAAAAAAAGTTTCAGTATAATACCAAATTAACACAATTTTAAATAAAAGATACATGCTATCATAATGCATTTTTTTAGAATGTACTATATATACTCCCATAGTAGAGAATCCAAAGCAGCCTATCTGTTCGATCCTCTCCCAATAATCAGTCTAATACGACATGCATTCGAGACACAGCCAAAAATGATAATGCCACACGACGTAGAACCATGCACACACAAAGTACATTGAAATAATGAAACATTCAGTGTCCACGACCTACAGAATTTGAACATCTATATTAATTGTACATTTCTCATCTCCTCCTTTTCCTCTATAAAAGTGAGGAGCCTTGTAACTGAAAAAATAATAATAATAATAATAATTGTGGGGCACAAGAATTCAGATAAGGTACCTGTACCACGTGTCGTATCCATGGCTGAGAAGCCCCTTATCGTGCCGAGGAGGACACACACTTGGACAGTAAGGCCACGTCAGTGGCACATTGTCAAAGGAGGTCCTGCTATTGAGAAAGAGCTTCAGAGGGGGGGTTAGCCCAGACATGACTGGAGGGATGGTGGCTGCCTCCACATTCAATGCATCCCACCAAACCTCCTGGCTGCATTTATGTGGAGAAGACCCCTGAACAGTGCTACCTTGGCCGCCGCAACTCACAAGGGGTTTGGAAAGGTATCTGATGGGACAAGCACTCAAGTGGTGGACTGGTCAACAAATGGAGGGCTAAGATTGCCTGAAGGGAGCTATATAATGTGAGAGACCCTCCAAAGGGCAGGGAACACAAAATCTGTAGAGAAAACAATGTAGTATTAAGAAAAGTAACTGTAATAAAAGCTAAGAGAAATATATTCAAGAACTACTCTCCTCGGACATTGCCGAGGAAGAATTTATGTGCATCACATTTGTCTATTTATTACTTTTCCTTGCTCTCTTACCATCCTTAGCCCATTAAGGGCATCGTCCACTTTGTTGAAACCTAGCTTTTTAGCCCACACTCTACAAATTTATTGTACTTGGCTCTTTAGGCCTTAGTCCATTCATCTTTTGGACCTAAGAGCTAAAGCCCGCCCCTACAATTGGCGCCGTCTATGGGAAAGCTTAAGCTTCAGTGAGTTCGACGTCCAACCATAGCAGGATCAGGGCAGGACCGGGAGGAGTCTATCGGCTCCCAACATTAGGATCGATTCCTCAACCTTGAGTGGAGGAGGGACTGTGAGGTTAGTGTGCACACCACGCATACTAGCAGGAGCCAGTCTCGAGGGGGGAGTCATATCTCCCACGAGGAGAATACCAGAAGCTTGCAGCTGGAGATTGACCGTCTTCACAGGAGGCTGTGTCGCGAGCAATGAAGAATGACTCCCTCATATTCTGACCCTTCCTCTGAGGACAAAGAGGATAGTAGCTACAGGCCTAGGTCTAGAACTCCTCTTAGTGAGTCTTTTTCGTACGACAAAGACCGTCACTACGAGCGGAGGAGTAAGAGTCCACCATACAAAGGTCTGGGCAATGACACTATGAGCAGGGCACTTAACCAAATCTCCAAATCACCGTTTACGTGTAGAATCAAAAGGGGAAAACTCACCGGCGTTTTACTCATCCAACTTTCACCATATACAATGGAAGGACGGATCTCGTGGAGCATGTAAGCCACTTTAATCAGAGAATGGTTGTGCACTCCAAGAGCGAGGCCCTAATGTGCAAGGTGTTCCCATCCAACTTGGGGCCTGTGGCGATAAGGTGGTTTGACGGCTTGAAGGAAGGCTCTATCAACTCCTTTAAAGAGCTTAGTCGGGCGTTTGGGGCCTGTTTTGTGACTTACAGTAAGGTTCCTCGGCCTTGAACTCTTTGATGTCCATGGCAATGCGGGAGGGGGAGACCTTGAAAACGTACTCCAACAGGTACTGGAAGATGTTCAACGAGATAGATGAGGACTTTGATGACGTGGCTATAAAAACCTTCAAGGTCGGCCTGCCAGCGGAGCATATTCTGAGAAATTATTTGACCAGGAAACCGGTCAAAAGTGTGCGTAGGCTCATGGATCACATTGATAAGTATAAGCGGGTCAAGGAGGACCAGCAACAGGGAAAGGGGAAGGCTAAGGTGGTCCCTTAAGACAGAAGAGATCTTAGGTCGGACACTCTAGATCAACTACTACTCAGGTAGTTAGTACTGTGTTCCGAGAGCCAGTACACCAAATCTTGGAAAAAATCAAGAACAATCCATATTTTCAATGGCCAAACAGGATGGGGGGAAACCCCGCGAAGCGCAACCAAAATCTTCATTGCTAGTACCACCAGGAACGAAGGCACACTACCGAGGATTGCATGACTTTGTGGAGCCACTTAGAGCAATTAGTTAAGGCGGGAAAGTTGAAGCAATTCCTGCATCAGCCCAACGGACAGGACGGTTAGGCAGGGTCAAGGGCTCAGATAGACGCTTCCACAAGGCCGCCTTTGGGTACAATCAGCGTCATCTTGGTTACCTTGGGAAGGACTGGTTCTCAGCCATCCAGGGTGATGTCATTGGCTCGGCCACCTGCAGATGGCTCGTCCCCTGATTTGAAAAGGAGTAGAGTGGAGGTCCAACCAGCATTGAGCTTTTCCGACGAAGACAAAGTGGGGACCTTGCAGCCACACTATGATGCCCTAGTAGTTACCCTCAAGATAGGAGGGTATGATGTGAAGAGGGTGCTAATGGATCAAGGCAGCAACGCGGAGATCATGTACCCTGACCTATTTAAGGGACTGAAGCTGAGGTCCGAGGACCTGACACACTACGATTCCCCTCTAATAGGGTTTGACGGCAAGATTGTCTTCCTAAAAGGCTAAATCCGACTACCCGTTCAGACAGGGACAGAGGTTATGGAAGTGAACTTTATCGTGGTAGAAGCCTATTCCCCCTACACTGCCATTGTGGCAAGGCCTTGGCTTCACACCATGGGGCCTGTGCCTTCCACCCTGCACCTGAAGGTGAAACATCCGTTTGGAGGACGGGTTGAGGAACTAGTGGGAAGCCAATCCATGGCCAGACAATTCATGGTGGCCGCAATTAGACATAAGACTAGGGGTGAGTCCTCGGCCTTCGCGGCAAGGGACCTATAGCAATCAAGGGTGCCAAAGTTATCTTCGGGGGCAGCGGCAGAAGGGGCTAAGTGTGAGCAACTAGAGAAAATTGTTATTAGGAGGAGAAATTCTTCCAGGTCGAAGTTTAGCTGCCTCCTCGGGAGAAGGAAGAGCTAATAGGTTTTCTCAGAAAAATATTGACATATTTTCATGGAGTGCTTACGAGGCCCCGAGGTGGATCCGAACTTCATTTGTCACCTTTTAAATGTCAATCCATTTGTCCTCTCCAAAAAGCAACCACCTCGACGCTCATCCAAAGAACATTTTGATGCTGTCAAGGAAGAAGTGCTCGAACTTAAGCGGGCTGGGGCCATAAAGGAAGTGTTTTACCTTGAGTGATTAGCTAACACGGTGGTGGTGAAGAAGAAAAGTGGGAAATGACGGGTGTGTGTAGACTTCACGGACTTAAATAAGGCTTACCCAAAGGATCCTTTCCCCCTGCCTCTGATAGATTAGCTGGTGGATGCAACCGCGGGCCATCCTTAGATGAGCTTCTTAGATGCTTTCCAGGGATACCACCAGATACCCTTGGCTCGAGGTGATCAGGAGAAGACTTCTTTCGTTACACCCACAGGGAATTATCATTACAAAGTGATGCCTTTTGGGCTGAAGAATGCGAGGTCTACTTATCAGAGAATAGTGACCAGAATGTTCAAACCACAATTGGAAAAGAACATTGAGGTCTACATAGACGATATGGTGGTAAAGAGTGAGGTGGAGTCCGATCACATAAATAATCTCAAGAATATTTTCAAGATACTGAGGAGACCCAAACTGCGCCTCAATGCCGCTAAGTGCTCTTTTAGAGTGGGCTTTGGCAAGTTTCTGGGTTATATGGTTACCTACAGCGGAATTGAGGTCGACCCAGATCAAATTAGAGCAATCCACAATCTACAGCCCCCTCAGAATCCTAAAGAGGTCCAAAAGTTAACAGGAATGACTGCCGCTTTGAATTGATTCATTTCTCGATTAGCGGACAAGTGCAGGCCTTTCTTCCAGCTGTTGCATAAGTGGAAGGGATTCAAATGGACAGAGGAGTGTTCCTCGGCCTTCCAACAACTAAAGGAATATCTTTCTCGGCCACCTATTATGTCCAAGCTTGAGGCGGATGAGGTTTTGTTCGCTTGCATTGTTGTAGCCTCACATGCGGTGAGTCTGGTACTGGTGCGAGATGAGAATGGGGTGCAGAGACCGGTCTATTACGTGAGCAAGTCATTACATGAGGCAAAGGTTCGTTACTTACCACTGGAGAGGGCTATCTTGGCAGTAGTGCATGCTACGCGGAAGCTCCTGCATTACTTCCAGGCTCATACTGTTGTGGTTCTAACCCAACTCCTTTTCCAATCACTACTTAGGAAAGCTGACTACACGGGAAGGGTTGCAAAATGGGTAACGATCTTAGGAGTCTTCGATATTAAATACATGCCTCGCACCTCTATAAAGGGCCAGGTCCTCACCGATTTAACGGCTGAGTTTGCTGAGCCATCATTCGAAGAAAATGGCGAGGGGCCGAGCATGGATGGAAAATCAGTTGGGATGATCTCTTTACAGGAATCTCTACCTTGGAAGGTGTATGTTGATGGCGCGGAAAACCAGAAGGGATCAGGAGTGGGGCTAGTTGTGGTATCTCCTAAAAGGATCATCATTGAGAAATCCTTAAAACTGGGCTTCTCGGCCACAAATAATGAAGCTGAGTACAAGACTTTGTTGGTGGGGAGGGCCATGGTTCAAAAAATGGGAGGAAGGACAGTGAAGATGTTCTCAGATTCGAGGTTGGTCGTAGGCCAAGTAAAGGGAGAACTGGAAGCCAGGGATGTGAGAATGCAGGAGTATCTAAACCAGGCTAGGCATTTACAGTAAGGATTTGACTCTTTTTCCTTGCACCAAATCCTTAGAAGCAGGAAAACACATGCTGATTCCCTTGCCACTCTTGCGACATCCTCAGCGCAGAGCCTACCTCGGGTCATCTTGGTCGAGGATCTATGCAGCCTTACCGAGGTAAAGAAGGAGAAGGTCCAGATTCATCAACTAAGGGTGGGGCCTAGTTGGATGGATCGTATTGTCCTATTCCTTAAGGATAACATCTTGCCGAGGATAAGGGGGAGGCTGACAAGGTGCAGAGAAAGGCTCCTCGATTTTGGCTGTCCGAAGACCAAAAGCTGTATAAGCGCTCTTTTTTAAATCCATATTTGCTGTGCATTCACCCCAAAGCTGTGGAGCTACTCCTGGAAGAGTTGCACGAAGGAATTTGTGGGAGCCATATAGGAGGCAGATCCTTATCTCACCGGGCCCTTACTTGGGGATATTGGTGGCCTAATATGCAAAGAGAGGCACAAGAGTACATGAAGAAGTGTGACCAATGTCAGAGATTTGCTCCTAACATCCATCAGCCCGGGGGCATTCTTAACCCTCTGTCTAGCCCTTGCCTTTTGTTCAGTAGGGCTTGGACATTGTGAGACCCTTCCCTAAAGCAGCAGGAAACAGGAGATGGCTTTTGGTTGGCACTGATTACTTTACCAAATGGGTTGAAGCTGAGCCACTGGCAAACATCAGGGACGTGGATGCCAAAAAGTTTGTGTGGAAGAACATTGTCACTCGGTTTGGGATCCCCCATACCCTCATCTCAGACAACATACTTCAGTTTGATAGTAAGGCTTTCAGAAGGTACTGCTGTGATATGGATATCACGAATAGGTATTCCACTCCAGCCTACCCCCAGGAGAATGGGCAAGCCGAGGCTGTCAATAAGATTATAGTGAATGGACTCAAGAAACAGTTGGATGATGCAAAGGGCAGATGGGTGGACGAGCTTCCACATGTCCTCTGGACATATCGGACTACCCCTCGTAGGTCGACGGGGGAGACCCCCTTTTCAATGACCTATGGGGCAGAGGCTATGATTTTTCTAGAGACTGTATTCCCAACGTTGAGAACTAGCTTATTCACTCTAGACAGCAATGACAACCTACTAGAAAAGAGCCTGGACCTAGTTGAGAAGCGGAGAGAAAACGCCATGGTTCAATTAGCATATTACCAGCAAAAACTCAAACAAATGTATGACTCCGATGTGAAGTTAAGACCGTTGAACCCAGGAGACTTAGTATTGAGGAAGGTGATGGGCACTTCAAAAAACCCAACATGGGGAAAGTTAGGACCCAATTGGGAAGGGCCGTACCGTATCACCTCGGTAGCAGGCGTATGAGCATACTTCCTAGAAGATCTAGACGAAAAAGTTGTGCCGCAGCCTTGGGATGTAAATAACCTACAAAGGTACTATTATTAATAAAAGGCAACTCTGCCATGTTTTCATTTCTAACATTATGTGTTGCGTCTATTGCTTGTTTGAATATTAAACAGAACCTTGGTTATGCCTAGCTCCTCGGATCACATGCCTTGGGTAAATTAATACTTCACATTATTTCTAAGTGTTAAACAGAACCTTGGTTATGTCTGGCTCCTCAGACCACATGCCTTGGGTAAATTAGCACTCCCCATTATTTCTCTAAGTATTAAACAGAACCTTGGTTATGCCTGGCTCCTCAGACCACATGCCTTGGGTAAATTAATACTTCACATTATTTCTAAGTGTAAAACAGAACCTTGGTTATGTCTGGCTCCTCTGACCACATGCCTTGAGTAAATTAACACTCTTCATTATTTCTCTAAATATTAAACAAAACCTTGGTTATGCCTGACTCCTCGGACCACATGCCTTGGGTAAATTAATACTTCACATTATTTCTAAGTGTTAAACAAAACCTTGGTTATGCCTGGCTTCTCAGACCACATGCCCTGGGTAAATTAACACTCTCCATTATTTCTCTAAGTATTAAATAGAACTTTGGTTATGCTTGGCTCCTCAGACCACATGCCTTGGGTAAATTAATACTTCACATTACTTCTAAGTGTTAAACATAACTTTGGTTATGCCTGGCTCCTCAAACCACATGTCTTGGGTAAATTAACACTCTCTATTATTATTCTAAGTATTAAACAGAATCTTGGTTATGCCTGGCTCCTCAGACCACATGCCTTGAGTAAATTAATATTTCACATTATTTCTAAGTGTTAAACAGAACCTTGGTTATGCCTGGCTCCTCAAACCACATGCCTTGGGTAAATTAACAGTCTCCATTATTTCTCTAAGTATTAAACAAAACCTTGATTATGTCTGGCTCCTCGGACCACATGTCTTAGGTAAATTAATACTTCACATTATTTCTAATTGTTAAACAGAACCTTGGTTATGCCTGGCTCCTCAGACCACATGTCTTGGGTAAATTAACACTCTCCATTATTTCTCTAAGTATTAAACAGAACATTGGTTATGTCTGGCTCCTCGAACCACATGCCTTGGGTAAATTAATACTTCACATTATTTCTAAATGTTAAACAGAACCTTGGTTATGCTTGGCTCCCCAGACCACATGCCTTGGATAAATTAGCACTCCCCATTATTTCTCTAAGTGTTATGTTTTTCTCTAAAAAACTTAAACCCCCCCCTATTGATTGCACAATTGTCAGTACCAGCACATAGCCATTTTTCTCACTGTTTGTGTGCATTTAATTCATTTGAATTAGCAACAATTCATTACTGTTAGCTTTTGTTAAAGTCTGGGTATTCACCCTTAAAGGCATCCTTAATCTCAAGTCTCATCAGAGGGCAAAACGATAACTACACCAACCATAGATAAATATTGCAAGGAAAATAAAGATCCATAAAGCAAAAATTGATATGTTTTCATTGAACAAAAGAGGGGTACATTATACACAGTGGCAAACCGCCACAACAAAAGGAAAGGTACAAAAAAAAGTGGAGTAAAAAAAAAAAAAAAGGATCCTAAAACTACGCCTTGGCTTGGGGAGGGTCATCCTTGAGATCAGCTGCCTTGGACTTGGACTCAGTATCCTTGGCCTTAGAAACGGCATCCTTGACCGTGAGAGCAGCCTATGTACCCTTGGCCTCTGGCAGGGGCTTGACCTCCTTACCCTTGCCCTTGTCCTCGAGTCGAGGACCATCCTGGCCAGCCCTCCTTGCCCTTGGCCGCCTCAACCTCCTGACCTTGGTCTCCAGCCTTACCAGACCCTTTGGAAACTTCAGAAGGAGGAAGAGAGGCCTGGGTGGTGGAGCATAGCTAGAACTTCGCAGAAGTCCTCGGGGTAGAAGATGTTCTCAGCGTTCCTCCACTCGAAGGCAGCAGGGACTCCTGCCCGGTTGAGCGCCTCTGTCCATACTTCCTTGCAATAGTCCCGGAAAACCTCCGCCAGCTCCTCTGCCAGTTGGATCTCAATTTCTTACACCCCACGGTCATAGGATGTCTGCTCCAAGGCCTCTGCAGCTCCCTTGGCCATCTAAGCAGCTTCCTTAGCCTTCTGCAGCTCTGCCTTCAGCTCCAAGACTCATTGTTTCTCTATGGCCAACTCTATCTTGGTATGATAGAGCTTTTTGCGCTGATCCTCAGCCTGGTCCTGGGCATTTTTCAGACCGGCCTCAGTGCTCTTCTGTGCCCTCTCCTCCGCAGTCAGCTTAGTGGCGAGCTCTTGGTTCTCTTGTTTGGCGGCTCCCAAGGCCTTGTTAGCCTCAGCGCGAAGGTTGGCCTCAACCCTAGCCTCATTTCGGGCATCCTTGACCCACTCATCGACCACAAAAACCTCCTGGATAGCCTGCACATAAACAATGGAGGAGTACGTTAAAAAAATAATAATAATAAATAAAAAATAAAAAGAGAAGAAAGGAAAACACTCTTAGTGAAGCATGCCAAGGAACTTACCAGGGCTAGATCCCTCTTCAGGGACAAGAAGAGGTTCGGCTACCTCATGCGTTTCAAAGCGTCCATGTCCTTGGGCAGCAAAAGAGGATGCTCTAGAGCCTTGGCCATGTAATGGGCGTGGCCTCTCTGGAACTCCCTGATGGAGGAGCTTCAGGGTACCACCGCGCCATCCAACTCCAACCCGGGATTCCAAGTTGGATGGGGCACGTCGGCCGAGTGCTCGGCCTCCTTACTTTCCACCGAGGAGGCCCGCCCTTTGTCTTTGGCCATTTTCTACTGCTTTGACTCCTTTTAGGGGACCACTTCCCCCTCCTCGACTATCTCCTTCTCCTTCCATTTTTTCTTTAAGTTGGGGATGGGGAGCAGGCCGACAGTAGAAGGAGAAGGAAGGGGGAGAGCGAGCAAAGGTTGGGACCCTAAGGTGCCCTTATTCCTCTTCGCGAGGAGCTCTTTTAGGCCTTTTTTCCTGTTCAAGGTCATCTCCTCTGCGTCCTTGGAGCTATCGTCTACGCGTGCGATGACGAGACCAGGGGTGTGAACACTGGAAAACCTGTCGAGCTCGTCTTCTGAGTCCAAGACTCAAACCACCAGTTCTCCTGGCTTTTCTCCCTTTTCTTCGAGGTGGAATTGGTCTATCTTGGCCTCAAGTGACAGGTGCAAGGAGGCTGTCTCTTCCTTTGGAACTGCTACCTCACGGGGGGAACGATGGAAGGGTAGCTCAATTGGTGGGAGATCTTCTCAAGCTAGAAAATCGGGCACTGAGACATCTATCCGGGCTAGCCGAGAATCGCCTGCTTTTATCGCGTGGCCCACGTCCTGGAATTTATCCGACAAGGGCTCAAAGTCAAGGATGAGGTGGATAGCTCGCAATTGCCTGTCTTCACTCACAAACACTTCAGACCTCAGCATCTTATTAAGGCCTGCGACGTTGACAAGGTTGAGGCTGGGAGCTACATGTCTTTTATCTGCAAAAACATCCGAGAAGCAAAACCACGGTCAGGATAACAAAGCCATCCATCAGAAGTAAACAGAATACTAAAAGAAAGAAGAAAACGGTGAAATCACAAAGCTAATGCCCGTGTTTTAAAAAAAAATGAAAAAAAAAAAATGAGACCTAAACCTAAGGTACCCCACCTGGCTTTCCCTCCCGAACTAAGCAGTGAAGACCGTCGTGCCATTCACCCGAGGTTATCAGGAAGTCATCCTTTATACCCTTATTGGATTTGGGGAGGCACAAGACGAGCCTGACAATCGAGGATCTAGACTTAAGATAATACCCTGCATCTCCAAGCAGGTGGCATTCGTACATCCAAACAACATCGTACCAGGTGAGGTTTAGCCCCATATGCTCGTTAAGAGTATCTACGCTACCCAGAATCCTGAAGTGGTTGGGCGCACACTAGTGGGGGCATAGCCTATGGGCGATTAAATAATCTCTGGTTACCCTACCCATAGGAAATGTCATCCCCCCTTCTATGAAGGCGATCATGGGAATGACCACCTCCCCCTCATTCCTATGGGTAAGCACCTGATCTGGAGCACAGTACCGCAGTGCTACTCCCTATGGAATGTGGTACTTAGCCCTAAATCCCTCCATACCGGCGGGAGAGTCTACGAGGTGAGCGAACCTACCCATCTAAGCAGGCTAAGGTGAAGTGAAATAAACTTTTAAGGAAAGGAAATAAAGAACAGAAGGCCGAGGAGGCTGGCCAAGGAGAAAAGAACCTAAAAGAGAAGGAACTTACAAGAATAAGCACGAGGGTGACTTCCTGAACTTCTTAAAGGTTTAAAAACTTTTTGTTAAAAAAGATCTGGAAGACTTAGAAGTTTGGAAAGCTTTGAAGGTTTGAGAGTTGAGGAAGTCTGGAGAGCTTGAAGATTTGCAAAGTGGGGAAAATGACTCCCCCAGGCGCCTTATATAGGGGGCAGAACTGGGTGGGAGTTATCCCGCCCAAAATTTGAGGAGAAATGTCTGTCGTAGGATCTCCATCTCACCACAAAATGTGGGGAACAAAGCACCGCCTGGAGCATTTAATGAGACGTTGCGGACTCCGAAGCGCCAGAACAGTTGTGGGACACGCAAAGTGGCGCTTTCATGTGTGGAAGTCAAAGAAATGTGCATGATTAGTATGCCAAAGTCAAAAACCCATTTTGCTCCTCGAGAAAAAAAAAAAAAAAAAAAACCCAGAGTTTTGAGGGGCTATTGTGGGGCACAAGAATTCAGATAAAGTACTTGTGCCACGTGTCGTATCCATGGTCGAGGAGCCCCTTATCGTGCCAAGGAGGACACACGCTCAAATAGTAAGGCCACGTCAGCGGCACATTGTTAGAAGAGGTCCTGCTATTGAAAAAGAGCTTCGGAGGGGGGTAGCCCTGACATGACTGGAAGGATGGTGGCTGCCTCCACATTCAATACATCCCACCAAACCTTATGGCTGCATTTATGTGGAGAAGACCCCTGAATAGTGTTGTCTTGGCCACCGCAACTCACAAGGGGTTTGGGAAGGTGTCTGATGGGACAAGCACTCGAGTGGTGGACTGGACAATCAACAAATGGAGATCTAAGATCACCTGAAGAGAGCTATATAATGTGAGAGGCCCTCCAAAGGGCAGGGGACACAAAATCTATAGAGATAACACTATAGTATTAAGAAAAGTAACTGCAATAAAAGTTAAGAGAAATATATTCAAGAACTACTCTCCTCGGACATTGCCAAGGAAGAATTTATGTGCATCACATTTGTCTATTTATTGCTTTTCCTTGCTCTCTTACCATCCTTAGCCCATTAAGGGTGTCGTCCACTTCGTTGAAGCCTAACTTTTTAGCCCACTCTCTATAAATTTATTATACTGGGCTCTTTGGGCCTTAGTCCATTCATCTTTTGGACCTAAGAGCTAAAGCCCACCCCTACAATAATCATTGTGAAAAGTACCGACTGACTTGTGCAACCTGATTTTTTCACTAAAGTTTAAAAAGAATTCTCTAGGTATAAATACTGGTGTCTTTTGTCTCTCTCTGTGATTTTCCCTATGAGTTTGTATCTTTCATTCTCTCCTATTCAGAGGCGGAGCCATTAGCCAAGGGGAGCAATTAAACAAATTAAGGCAGTCTTCTTCTATTCAAGTGTTTATCCCTTTTTCATTCTTTCTTTTTTGCACGGCATTTCAATATAAATCCCATCTTTTACCCAAAATAATTATTTTTTAAAATTAAAAAATAAACAATTAAATTTTTTTTAAAATTAATTAAAAAATCTAATATTCTTGTACCGTAATAAAACCCTAAAACTTCCACTGTCTTGTTTTTCTCCTCCATCTTTTGACTTTTCAGTTTCAAACCCTAGGCTTTTGTTATAAACCAAAGTTTTATATAATTTGAAGAATATTAGAAATATAAATCTAGAATTCTACACATTTTTTAAGGGTTCGGTTAACGGGCCCGTGCTTAGGACAATCATTATTTAACCATTTAGATTTTTTTGTTTTAAATCCATATATATATATATATAATAGTAATTTCGAAATTGTATTACCAATGCATACTAATGCCAAAATTTAATATTTTGTTGCCATAGACAAACTAGAACAACTACCAAAACAATATTTGTAACATAGGTCTTAAGTTTTGTTGTAGGTCTTTCTGGCTTGGTTTAAGAAATGGACAAAGTTGGCTACAACTCTCACTTAAAAAAATTAACATAACTATGTGTTTTGAAATATAATAGTTGGATTACATGTTCTTTATATTCTTTACACGCATGTCAAATTTTATGCTAATCGGATGTTATTTATTATTCAATCTATAAACATATTTTTAAGGCATAATTTTAGACTTGCAAAAAATTAAAATTCAAATACTTGATTAATAACATGACTATTGATCTTCAAAAATTTTGCAAGCATGAAAAATATAAGAAGAAAATGTAATCTAATGGTAGATTTGTCAAAATTCACATATAATAAGAAGATATTAAATGGAGTTGTAGTAGTTAACATCAAAACTAATTTGTTGCCAAAAAAATTTCTTAAGAAATAGCCATTACTTCTAAAGATTTTAGAATAGACTAACTAAAGAAAAAAAAATCATTAAATAACAAAAAAAAAAAATTTTATTTTATTACAAAACAAAGGGATGTGACATTGAATATGATTAGTGCCATGTCAATAATATAATATACAATTTTTTTTTTTTTTTTGTTTCATGTTTAAAAGTTAACACATCAATTTGTAAGATTTATATAATAAAATTTATAATATGTGTCACGTTATTATCCTTATGGGTATAAACACTTCCCTATCAATACTGTCTTTTGAATGTCAATGCATGTCTAGTGTTTGTCCTGCCTATTAACCATAAAGACCAAACTCCAACAATTGTATAGCCGTAAAGGGACAGATAATGAAACAAAAGCAATCTAAAAGAACTCATACATTAAGCATAAATGGACAATAGCTATCTCTTTTCATTTTGATGTACAATATATAGATAGCTAGATGCTTCATCAGATAATAAGATACAACATTCATTGTGACGGGACTGACGAATTCATCTCCCAGAGACGATCTCAGCGGTACAGACATAGACATCCTCAGAGGAGCTAAACAAACACCCACGTCATTGACGAATGCAACCAGGCCATTCAATGCGGCCAATTATACCCGGAGCGGTTACAAAGCCAGCTGTATGAACCGTTGAAGCACATTGAAGCCACATTTCAATGCATAAAACGTTACCAAGAGGGACATCAAAGCCACCATAACTACCCCAACGGCTAGGAGCTGTAAAAACATATATAAGGCCCTCACAACATCAACACAAGGTACAAGGAAATACTCAGATAATTTTACTGTTATTCTACAATTCTGTTTGAACTTACAAAGGGTTCCCTTATACTGACTTTGGCATCGGAGACGTTGTGGCAGGCACCACACCGGTGACCATCTTTGGAGGTACATTTACGCAAGTTGGGGATTCATTCCATCTGCCCACTCTGACTGACGAACTTATGCTTCATCACATTGCAATTTCTGCTAGTACTTAATCATGCAAAGTCGTAAATAGTAGCTAGGATCAGCATATGCTGAAATTATTACATGCAAGGACTAATATCAGTTTTTGCAAAGGAAAGCATCCAGTCCTTTGGACATCTTAACTGCAAAGTCCACATATTCTTCTGGATCAGGGGCATTAACATTAGCCTTCTCAAATTCCAAAGTCCACTCCACAGAGCCAGCACCCTGGTGCACTTTGAGAACCTGAATTTTTGCCTTAAAACTCTTGTAAATCCTCAACACATCCCCTTGAATGACATTAAAAGTGATTGACATATCTCCATCGTCAATGTCTTCGATTTTTATTTTCGCTGTCATGGGAGTCCCTGACACAAATTCCCCACCAAAAAAAAAAAAAAAAAGACTTAATTAATAGCAGATACAGACACAGAAAGTTGGGTGAGGAAATACTTATTTCTTTGGGAAATAACTTAAAAAGTCTAGGGTTTATAGCTTATTTCATATTAGGTTCTAAGGTTTTTAATATTGTCAAATCATTCAAATTTAGGAAATCTTTCCAATTTGAAGCATTTGTCTATCTTCAATTCATTATTCTAGACAGTAACAGTACAGAGAAAAGCGATGAAAAAAAAAATCTATGCATTTCACATAAGACTTATTCATAAATAAATTTTACAATCATTTAGTAGAGAGAGGATGGTGAGAGCCTAAAATTCTTTTGTGTCTACATGCTAGTACAATTTCTATGTTGCTTTTTCTTTTAACGCAATTTTTTATGAAGTGGAATGAACTTCAACAACCATCACACTACCATTTTATAGTCCTCGACTCCTCGTGATAAAACCAAAGTATCAAAAGTGGAGAATTTATTCCATAATCCTTTAGTAATTTCCTTTTCACTTAGATAAAATTGATTCTTTCGACTTGTGGTGTCTAGAATATATAGGAACTTTGCAGGATGCATTAATCATGTGAGGGGATAAGTAAATCTCCTGAAGTATTGAACAGATTCACCTCATCCCTTCACTTCCTATACTAGAAAGTTCCATAATTAATTATGAAGGGATCAAAATAAAATATTTCCCTTCATGTATTAGTCCCAAATTCTTAGCAACATAACAGATGGAGCGTTCCCCTTTTTACTATGTATAAATTTATAATCCCCATCTAACTGCTTTCAATATCTTAGATTAATGACAAATAAGGAGCGAAAGAGTGAAGAAAATATAAATTATAGGATAAGAGCAAAGAAGATGAAGTAGAGAAGTACAACAAGAATATTATGTGATAGTAGATTACCTATTAACTTAAAGAGAAATTTTATAAAACATAATACCAGTTATGCTTTATGGTACAGAATGTTAGGCTATTAAGAAGCAACATACTTATAAAATGAGTTTAATTGAAATAAAAATATTAAGATGAATAAATGTAAGTACACAAAAATATAAGATTCAAAATTAGAAAAATCGCTTAAAGATGAGATCATAATTAGAATGGCTCCTATTAATGAAAAGATAATGAAAAGCTACTTAAGATAGTTTGGTTATGTTCAAAGGAGAATGGTTAATGCACCAATAAGAAAGAGTGTGCCTATTCAAGTTGAGGCAATGAAAAATAGGTAATGAAAGACCCAAAATAACATTAGTAGAAATTTGTAGAAAAATAGTAAAAACATGACAGCTAAATTAAGAAAATAACTGAAAATATGACTTTAGATTTAATATAGAATAGCTAAAAAAGAACGAGTAATTTTAGGATCACACCTTTTACCGCATCATTTTCCACAACTATCATATGTGGTAGACTATGACTTGCTGCCTGTCACTTTCATATAGATCCACCACTTTATTCTCCACCACCCCAACCTACCATATCAAAGTTATGACAAAGTTGTGACGCCAAAGTGTGTGATTTACTCTCACTAATATGTTAAGTTATAGCAAAACCCCAAAAATTTGAGACTAGACTTGATTGTTGACACTACTGTATATTGCCATATCTAGCCAAATTTCAATTAAAAATAATTAATAGAAAGGTATAAATAATTGTAATTTACCGAGGTCATATTTCCAATGGGTCAGACAGCCAGCCCTGACCTCATCTCCTTCTTGTATTTGAAAGCTCTTAATGTTTTTGGGGAACATTTGAACCAAACGATGCATATTGTTCCTAAAGAAGCCATAGTACTTTTCTACTTCTGCCTTTATCTCCACCTGTGCCTCGAGCCTGGCAATCGAACTGTCAGCCATTACTTAAGCAGCCACCAAAACCAAATGTTGGACAACTTATAAAACTATGTGGTAATGAAACTAATCCTTGAATTGCTTTTATAGTGAACCGAATTCGTATCAAAGTTTTTAGAATATTACCAAGTGGGTTTTATGGTTTGCAACTTGATTTGGTACCTTTTCCATATTATCTTTTTATTATAACTTATTGTCTTTGTTTATAGGATATTGAGGATGTCACTTTCTCTATGATACATATCTAGGCTTTGAATTCGATTACAAATGAATACGGGTAAAGTTTAGGAGAATACACCAAGATATCTTACATAAGTTGGTATATATTTTACTTTAGGGAAAATTATTGTGTAGTCTCAGACTACAAGATCAGCATGCTGACCTTGTATTCCCAGCCAATAAAAGCACGCCAGCACATAACAAGTTGCTTCCTTCAGCGGGACTGCCAGTGCATCATAAAAATTGATGCTCTCCTAACGTCTGTTAGACTGTTACCGTGAAGCCAAATTCAAAATTTTCAGCAAGCCTCATAAAGCACAGTTAAAAGGTTTGGGCCCACGTCAATAAAATAAGTGATAATAGTAATATAGGCTATAGGGTTCTCAACTTAAAAGCCATAAAGAATATTGACAGCAAACCCAGGTTCTTTGGCAGTAGACAAGCGGCGGACAAAAGAACAAACAAGTTTTTTTTTGGCTTCAAGTAAAAGCATGGTTGAAATAATGGACTTGGAAAGTGATAAAAGGTAAATTTTGTTTTGTCTTGTTTTAATTTAATTTATGTTTTGAAATAATGTTTAATTATTTCTTGTGATATATTTGCTCTCAAATAAAATTATATAAAATTGTATTGCTGTATTTTTTTTTTTTTTTTTTTTTTTGCTCTTTCCAATATTTATTGTTAATTTTTATTATTATAATTTTTTTTTTTCAATGAGTATCCATGATCGACTCAAAAAAATTTAAGAATAAAATTTTGTTGTTACTGTTGTTGTTATCATAGTTAATCTCAATAAATAAATATTAAAAATTTTGGTATTAAAACTTTGTTGTTATATTGTTGTGCCTAAACATAAGAGTTTTGTGATCAAGTGTACCATAGGCGTTTAAGAAGACATACAAAATTGTAAATATGGTGCATATCGATAAAAAAAAAAAAATTATAAACATGATATAATTATTGTATTATAATTTTCTTAGTATTTTGTTTCTAATACACCAGTCTGTCAACCACCTAATTCCTACTCTTATACAGACTTTACAAGTGCTAACTTATATGGTCAATCTTACTCGCCTTGGACAATGCATTCTCAGGTATTAAGTATATATATATATATATATATAATGTATGGTCATAATCTGATTGCTATACTTGATACCTAATTACGAGCTATTTTCTATTTAGGACATGAGCTATGTAAATGTACCATTTACATCTATGTTGCAAGGTACCGATGTTGTAGCCCAACTTAGTCAGGTAAATTAACACAATTCATTCATTCGATACTATGTGAAACTATATGTACAAGGCTTTGTTTTGATATAATGCGTTCTTATATTTTATTCCTTATAGAATTCATCTGCTTCCCAAATGATATCATTGATTTATAATTCGAAGCAACCAGATTACACATATAGCCAAGAGGTGAATTTGGAAATTCTTGTGGCATACTTGTTTTATCAATAGTGTCATTTATTTCTTGTTCTCAAGGATTACTTACTTTATACATTTTATTTATTTATTTTTCTTTAAATTAGGTTGTCAACCACATAGAAAAGTTACAAAAGTAAGACATGGGAAATGGCCACAGTGAACTAAGTAAAAGAGTTCATAAAGTATTTTTTATTATAGTTGAAGACAAGCAAGACTTATTATTACAGTTGTTCTCTACTTTGAACCCGAAATTGCAATGGTGCTAGTAAAAAACTTGGAAGACGTTTGCATTTTGGAAGACACTTGCTTGGAGTTGTGGAAGTCTCGGCTTGCTAAAGATGAGGATGAGCAATAGGCTAAGGATGATGATCAGCAAGTTGAACATGAAGGAGCTGTCATTATTGGCTTTGAATGAGATGGATTCATTAGTTAGAGATAGAAATTATTAATAGCTTATTTCCTAGACTTTCTGCAGTGTAGAAGATAGGATTAGGTTGTTTGCTAGGTGTATGAGTTTAATTTTATTCAACCTCTTCCTTAAAGCAAGAAGATTTTCCACCTGTTTCTTAGTTTTTTCCTTATAGCAAGAAGTAATCAAATGACTGTTGCATTACATTAATTTTTAATAATTGAATACTCTAATAATCAATGTGCTTCTCTCTTTGTCTTGTTTTTCTTAAGGGTAACAATGCTTGTTTCCTCTCTTATCTAAGATAGTTTTTTTTTTTTTTCCCATGCAACTACCATCATTGATTCTTAGTCCTCTCAAGGATTGATTCTTGTGTATTTTGGCTTGCTCAAGTTTGTTATTTTGTGCTTTGCTTATTTCCACTCTTTTGGTGTGTAGCAATAGAGTGAACCAGCTATAACTGAGCTATTCAAGGGTTTGGGACGTGCTCTCATGCTATCAAGAACTTGACTTATAGGATTTTAACATCGAACGTACTTGGCTACCTGTGTATTCAAATCTACTCAACCAAATTCAATACCTCTAGTTGGTCATCTATTACAGGATGTCAAAGATAGGGCAAAGTTATGTTGTAGTGTTGAGTTTGAACTTGTACCCAAGAAAGGCAATACAAGTGCTTATGTGTTAGCAAAGATGTAACCCTCACAGTAGGGATAGTGTAGAAATCTAGATGTAGAATGCTCCATATTTCCTTTTACAACATATACTTGATTACATTTGTCAATCAATACTAGATTATATTTGTCAATCAATAACTTCTATTGTATTCATTCCAAAAAAAAAAAAAAAAAAAAAAAGATTACACCTTTGCAAAGTTGAACAATTTTGATGTTTTCATTACAATCAAAATTTGATCTAAAAGAAAAGGAGACAAGAAAGGAATTTGATCCGAAAATGAACAAAATTTATTTAAATGTACACTTTGATTATAGGGCCATAGTAACAAAAGTCTTATTGAAATACACTTTGACTACAAGATCTGCAATTTTTTGTTTGTAAGCTCCAATGGCTCTTAGCTTGATTACAACGACAGACAAAAAATTCAGTACTTCCAGCTCTTATGGCTCATGTTATACAACATACCCCACCATTTCTTGGTATGATATCTCTTCGTTATGCAAGTTTTTTTGGTATCATAGCTCTAAAATCCATTGAAGCTCTAAAATCCATTGAAGCTTCTAGCTGTTGCAAAATCAAATGCCAAGCAACATAAGAGAGGTTAACTAAATGGCCCTCACATCCAAGTGGCAATAATTGTGGATGGGCGAAAAGACCACATCCATAAATATATAAAGAACACTTTGAAATACTATAATAACAAGCCACCAATCATATATTTACCACCTCTTTAACATCAAAATAAGCCTAAAAGAAAAACACAAAATCAATCTAAGTACCATATGTTGTCCTCACCACGCATCTTTCTACTCGAACTATGTTGCAAGATGCTGTATCATCTAATGGAGAAACAAAAAGCATGATCATAGCACTAATCTTGATCAGTGCTCGTAAAATTGCACCTTAGATCTAGAAACTAAAATGACTTATGAATCAAAGTTACATGTTTATGACTCAAGAGATTACATGATAACAATAACATATCCAAGAATGAGCCTTGATGATTAAACAAATGCATGTTTTCTCATGGAAATAAACAAGTTTTATGAAAGATCTATACCCAAATTCTATAAAATGAAAAACAAAAAAATTTCATTGGAGCATTTTATCAAACAATTGGAGTACAAAAAGAATGAGCCCAAGTTGTGAAAACCAGCAAATACTTCACTCAAAGAAACTAAAAATTTTACGATCCAACCTATGTATGTGTTTATTGGTCTGTCTCAGAAAGTTGGACAAGGTCTGTACAACAAGGGTGCGGGTAATGAGATCTATCTAAATTGTGGTATCAAATGACCAAGAGCTAGCTCATTGTGCCTAAGAAACAACTCACATTACATGTACAAGTACATATCAAAACAAAACAGTAACCGCAAGACCCAATAGGGAAAAAATTGCAAATCCAAATCACATTACAACCTAAACCCCAAACAGTATATTCAATCACAAAGATATGCAATTCAAATCATTAATAATGATTTTCTTGTAATGTATATATGAAATTTCTACAAATTAAAAAAAAAAAAAAAATTGCACTCACCAATGGTGCTTGAGATGCCGTTCATGAGAGAGGGATAGACAGTCTATTATAGGCTATAGAGGAACTCGTGGGTGAGGAGATGGAGGCATGGAGCTTCTTTACTTTGTGGGCGTTTGAACTTGTGGGTGAAGTGAAGAGATGAAGGAACAGGTTGTCTGAATTTGTTTAAATAAATTAAATTTGAAATTTCAATGTGCACAGACTTACAGCGTTAGCAGACGTTAGGAGAGCATCATTTTTTATGATGCACTAGCAATCCCGCTGAGGTAAGCAACTTATTATGTGCTGGCGTGCTTTTATTGGCTGGGAGTACAAGGTCAGCATGCTGACCTTGTAGTCCGGAACTACACAATAATTTCCCTTACTTTAGATCACTTTATATACAGAGTTTAACAGAGATTGTAATTGCTGATCCAAAATTGGAAAAAATTAAGGTAAAATCTCAAAGCAGTGCTCCGCTTAGACCCTACACGTGGTATCTACCATGGGGCCCACTTCTTATGTGAAAGTCTAGTGTGTAAGAATATTGCCTTTCAAACTAACCCAACAACATGAAGCCAAGATCATTGGCTTGTTTGAATCTCTCTCACGCCCTTTTCTCTCCTAGTTTGTCATTCTTTAGCGAAAAGAAATATATAAATATATATATATATATATATATATATATATATAAAATTCAAAACAAAAGAGGAAAAAAAGAAGAAGTAATTGAGGCCAAGCTGCACTAGGTTTTTGAGGCTTTCCGTTACAGTTTGATCCATTTTATTGTTTGGAATGAATTTAATAAACTTGAAATTGCATTTAATATCATATTATTTAAAATTTTAAAGGACCTATCCTTGAGTGTAATTGTTAAGAATGGTAAATACTAAATAGTAGGCCTATGCAATAACCCCCTTAATCCATCCAAACTATCTAATCCTCTCCAGTTACCGCTCCGCACCGGCCTATGCAATAACCCCCTTAATCCATCCAAACTATCTACTCCTCTCCAGTTACCGCTCCACACCATCCAAATGTGACATTGATTTTCAAGTGAGTTGTGCTAGTTCAACTACTAAAATGGTGGGTCAGATTAGGTGATAGGTTGAGTTTTTTTAAAATCACCAAGACTTGATCCAACCCACCTATATATATGTGTGTGTGTATATATATATATAAATATATATATAAGTTTTTGTTTTTATTTTTATTTTTGTTAACCCCGTGATTTACATATGTTAACATGAAAATGAATAATACATTCCCAACATATTTGTAAGCATATATAGTGACATGAATATGGTACTCATAACTTTTCTTTTTCTTTTTTTGAGAAAAAAAAATAGAAAATACTCATAGCTTAAAATGTGTATACTTTAATCTATGGGAAAGTTGATCACTTCATGTGATTTCTTTCAATAATTTATAGGTTTAAGAGAAAATACAACGTAAATTTATCTGTAAATGGTAAAATAAATTTTATTTTCAATATATAACACATAACTAAAACTAAACCGTTAAAACCTACCAAATTTTCAACTAATCTACCATTTTTTTAACTTGACAGGTTGGTGGCAATTTGGAATTTTTCCAACCCACCAATGACGAATTGGTTAAAAATTTTCCCCTCAACCTGGCCAGTTTGACTCACACACTAACACAGTCCTAGCAAATAGGCTTCTCTTATGGCTCCGATTTTATGTCATCATACAATAAAAGAGAGTTATGAGCTATATTTATGAACTTCCAATTGCTTCAAACAAAAGTTTAAGAGAAGCTACATTGATGCTTCAGATTTTACTTGGTGTAAAGTTTTTTTATCTTGCTCCTAGCATGTTCTTAGTTTAGATCCATGTTCTTCCATGCTTGTTTACATGTTTTTTTTGTCTTGATCTACATGTTTTATGCTTTATGTCATGCTTTAGATGCTTAGATCTTCTCTTTCCCATGTGTTGATGTTTAGGTCTACATGCTCACATGCTTGATATTATGTCTCCGGCCACGCCTTGCTTAGATCTACATGTTTGTATGCATGTTCTATGCTCCTATGCCTATGTCTATGCCTTCACATGCTTGTATGCTTGGATTTGTGTTCTTCCATGCTTTTATGCTTATATCCACATGCTTAGATTTACTTTTACATATCTACATGCATATTTCCATGCTTATATGTGTAGATCGGTGTGTTTACATGCTTAGATCGATGTTTTCTACATGTTTTATGCCATCATCTATGTGCTTGCATGCTTCACGCCTTGTTTATGTGCTTAGGCCTAGACCTTGTTCGTCATGCCATGTGCTATTGTAGCCCTTTTATTTTTTTTTATCGCATTTTCTTGTGTTTCGGCCTATTGGTTCGGACCCGATCTAGACCCTATGGTCTTTGTCATCGTTTATACACCTTGGCCCATATCGAGGGGTTTGGATCATTCCTATTTTGCATGTCTATGCTTCCATGCTTTATGCTTGTGTTAGCCTCTCTAGTTTTAGGCTTTGCCATGTTTGGCACCCTCCGTGGGCTTGATCTTGTTTGGTTACATCCGATGCGCGTGAGGCCTTGTTCGGATGTAACCATTTGGGATGCATCACCATGATGCCGGTTGCTTCGTGCATACCTTTCCCCTTTTTCGCTCCGTGCAATGATATGCTTACCATGCTTGTTGGTGCCACCTATTGGCTTTTTATGCATC
Source organism: Notholithocarpus densiflorus (assembly GCA_030021035.2). Taxonomy (NCBI): domain Eukaryota; kingdom Viridiplantae; phylum Streptophyta; class Magnoliopsida; order Fagales; family Fagaceae; genus Notholithocarpus; species Notholithocarpus densiflorus. The sequence continues at coordinate 14,214,034 of JARYZH020000002.1, forward strand.
TTTACACGCTTGCTTACATGTCCATGCATGAGTCTTGCTTGCTAGTGTGTCGTCTATGCTTCAACACAATGAAGTCATGGACATCCGATCCAAACCTACATTTGTCCCTCGTGGACACCACCTGTTTTTTGCTTTCTTGCTTGTTTGCATTCTCACTTGTTTGCTTGCTTTCTTGTTTCTTTGCTTGCTGTGTCTATCATGCTTTGTTGCTTTTTGCCTCTTTCATATGCTTTTTGCATCTTTTTCCTTCCATTGCTTGTCTGCTGGTTTCTTGTCTTTGCCTTTGCATGTACAAATATAGAGTGAGGACGCATGGAGCTAGGGCACAGCCTCCCAGGTGCAAGCAAAAATGGCGAGAATGCAAGCATGTGGATATAAGCCAAGCGGCTATGTTCAGTAGATTTACGGGTCTAGCTTCTCCCATTTGGTTATGTACTCTTTTAAACCCCCTCCCTTCCACCCTTCTTTCTCTCTTAGATTGGTTGTATTAGGTATATCATGCCATGTACCATTCGTCCTCATCTCTAGAGTATGGCGACCCCTGTTTACTTTCCTGCACATAAATTTTGGACCATGCTTTAGGGATGTAGGCATTTACTTTTCTGTTCTGTGTGCTTGCATTGTGCATGATGTATGTATATATATAAACCTGCTCGCCCCTCCCAGTGTGATTGTCACAGTCCATGTTGTTGGGGTTTATGCCCTAAAAATCTAATTTATTGGCATGTCATAAATAATTAAATTGTTTAATTATATGAGACTATCTATAAATGAACTAATGGGACATTATCTTATTAGTCCATGAGATGCATAGTATGTGATTTATGTGATTTAGTCACAGAAGATATAAATTACAAGTTTTTTGTAAACTCAAAATTTTAGTTCGTAGTCGGTGATGAAATTGGGCGTTTCATCTGCGAAGACTATAACATATCAACTAAGATGATTTGTCTTGATCATGGAAGTGGAGACTTCTAGTTGGTATGTTGATATGTTTTAAGAATTAAAACATATTGAACTGGACCGCTGTGAGATTTATTATTCTCCTAACGATTGCCAAATGAATAACAAATCTCACGACTTCTATTTACATCAACTCTAAATCCTGAGAGAATAATGGACCTGATCATGAGATGTAGGTTGCTTTGATATATCAGGAGTGAGATCTATAAGTCACGGTCGAAACCTCAGTATGTTGGGCAGCCGCATTTAGTGTTGATGGAACATATATTCTCAAGATGGAATTCATAATCTCTTAACGGAGATATAAAATATTCTCTTGAGATAAGTTTAATGGGTTTGGTTATTCAGAGTGTTGGGCCCAACCACTTTAGTAAGGAGTTACTAAAGTATATATTTATGAAATTGGATTTCATAAATATATGATAAATAACGTAAATGATTAAACTAGGTACTCAAGGATTAAGATGTAGTAATCTTCAAAGTGGCCAGTCTACATTCATGACTTTGTATTACTACGAATATTTTAATGAAGGGGTTGCATGTATAATAAAGTCTTGAGATATAATTTATTAATAAGGCCTAGAGTGCAATTATATTCTTATAGTGGTATTGAATATAATTAATGGTAACTTTGGACTTGTCAAGAATTGACAGAAAAGCCCAAGGCCCATTGGAGCTATTATCTTATTTGTTCCCTTTTGGTCCCACTCCAAGCCACATACTAGAGCCCAATTGGAATGGCCCAAAAGGCTAGCTCAATTAGATAATCAGTTATATATATAAGGAGAGAAACATACAGAATTTCATAAGGGTTAAAATTAAGGTTTTCATAAGACTTTCATAAGTGGTTTTTCACTAAGATCATTTGAGAGAATGAAATGGTTTGTATGTGAGTGTTGGACACTCTCTTATTCTCTTCTTAGAAACTGATTGAGAGACCACACTTCTTGGGCATCAAGTGGAATTGGAGTGAAGATTAAAAGTGTTCCCAAGTACTTCTAATCTTTGGTTTTGAATTTCACCGCACCAAGGTACGCTTTCTTGTTCTTAAATTCTGAAACTTACATAGTACATGTTATCAATTGCGAGTGAAGTAGATCCGTTAATTTTTCGCTGCGTATGTTTTGTATGTGTTACAAACATGTATTTTTCCAACACATGTCACCTAAGGCAAAGCGATGCCTAATTTCCGCCGCGAAAGTAAGGTGACGTGTCGCCGGATTTTCGTCGTGAAAATTTCGTACTTTGCCCGAATGCCTTAGGAAAGCATAGATTGGGACCACACCCATTTAAAAGCCGAACCTCATAGTCCCTATGCATGCAAAGCCCCGAAAGCCAATTCCAAAATCATGTTTTTACTGCCAATTTCCGAAAATTAAGATTTTATCAAAACAAAGGACTATCCTTGGACAGGCGTTGTGGGGTGCCTAACACCTTCCCCACACGTAACCAAACTTCTGGACTCAGGAATCAAGATTTTTTTGCCATCCACATTAGATTAGGAAAAATGCCCTTTTTCTTAGCCTAGGATCGGTAATAAAATCAACTAGAAATAGGTGACCAATCACACCTTAGAAAAACCCAATGATTGGTGGCGACTTCACTTACCTTTGGTAATTCACCTAAAATTTGGCTATGATTCCTGCCACACCCCCAAAGGTAGACAAATACCTTCCTCCACCAAGAGAGAGAGCACCTGAAGCTCCGCGCGAACATCATGCACCAATCAATCGAGAGGGGCCTCTAATAGGCCCCGCGTGCGGGAGCGTCGCCACGGTGGGTGGTCGAACGAAGGCCTGACGACGGCGGTTTTCTGCTCTGATCAAGGCCAGGCGTCGACAGACTGGCAACTCCACTGGGGATATATGAGAGTTTAGCCTTTAGAGCTTTTGATAAAACCGTAATCTTTGGACAGTGGCCTTCAAAAACACGAAAATTGGCATTGGCCTTCGGGGCTTTCCTTTTGAAAAAGGCTTCTACTATATCTTAGTAGACTATTTTCAAAAGAGTGAAAAAAAAATCTTTTTCCAAAAACTCCTTTTCCGAAAGGAAGGCTTTGAGGTATTTGCACATGGGGCTTTATCACTTTCCTCACATGTTTTATAGCTTTCCTTCACATGCAAACATAGGGTAGCAAAACTTAATTTCTGCTGCACCTTTATCTGCTTTCATATATATATATATATATATATATCTGCTGTGTTTGGAAAACGTCTTTCCCCTTCATTAAGGATGGCATGACATATATACCCTTTTTGAGCCGAACCCGAGCTTTGCATTGCTGGCGTAGTCACATCTCTTTAGAGATTTCATCACCCCATTTGCAGATGCCCAAACACAAACATCGGCAGTGTTACCCATAGTTAGATCTGGGGTTGACTTTGTAGGCACTTATGGGTTCATGGGTGGGCAAGAGTAGCTGAAAAGGCCCCCTCGATCCTTCCTGCCCCATAACTTCCATGAAAGGAGGGGTATGGCGATTGAGTCCCCCTAGGATAGGAACAACCTACTAGTTAAGCTTTTGCATACAGTTGGCCTAGTTATGTCAAACCTGTGAGGATTAGATCAAGCCCAAAGCCCCATGAGGACTAGGTAAAGCCCAAATAGTGAACATCCAAGCCTAGGAAAGGATACCCTTCCAGGACTAGAGGCCAGGGAAAAGTGTTTTGTAATAGGTGCGCCCTTTTTGCTTGCACTATATAAATTGTGCTCTACTCCAGGTTCCTTCTATCCTGCTTGCACAACATCCATAATTAAACCCTTAGGGAAAGCAACACTGTTGCTTGTACATGCTAGATCATACCCTATCCCTAAGGGTTTACAACCCTACAAGGGCGTTCATGCATACACTAAATGGTCCTGTCACCTAATTGTGCAAAGGTAAAATTTGTGGCAAGTAGCCGAAACTCCGTTCAGGAGGAAATGCTGCCGAAGAGCTGTCAAGAATTCCAAAGCATCGAGAGTTCAAGAGCTTTCCTAGAAAAGATCCAAAAAAGATTGCTAGGAGACCTTAGTCCTCAAGGAGATCCAAAGGTCCAAGAGATCCATGATGTCTAAATTGCCAAGAGGTGTAAGTTGCCAAAAAGTCCTCAAAGAGATCCAAAGGTCCAAGAGATCCATGTTGTCCAAGTTACCAAGAGATCCAAGTGTCCAAGAGCTTCCCCGAGAAGTCCACATTGTTAGAAGCCAAGCTTTTCCTCGTAATCGCATTTACCTGTATTGTAAAAGGCCCACTATTGGAGCCGATGAACACAGCGTAGTGAATCTTGTACAAGCATGTAATCAAAAAAAGGGTCCTTCCCGCATTATTGAGCATGTCATGAAAGTTTCGATTACTTGCCAATCCTGTGCATTAATCTTGCATCATAGTAGAAACTCACCATGATAAATACCTAATCAAGGGTGCAAAAGCCAAATTTTTCTGAAACTGGTAGGTGCATGTTAAATGGCAAGGGCATAAACTAACTTGATTTTGGTGTTGTGTTTCCACATTGTCGAATGCATCTCGTTTCTTTCACCTTCTATTCTTTCTCAGGATCAAAAGATTGCTAAAAAGAAACAGTCTAAGCTACCACCATGTCATGATCCCATTGTCACTAGGTCCCGTGCAAGAGAGATCTACCAGTGGGCCTTCAACTCCCGAAGTGAGTCCTGCCGAGTTCACTCAGATGAAAGAGCAAATGTCAGAATTGATACACATGGTGCAATAGCTAGTTGTAGGAGGAGGACAAAACTCTTCCAGTCATAGTCAAGGAGGTCCCTAAACCGAGAATGAAAATCAGCCCCTACCAGGATATGATCAGGGCCACAATATACTGCCTCAAGGCAATGACCAAGAAACAGATCCTTCTAAAGACAAGAACCTCGAATCTGGGTATGGCCAAGTCAAGAGCCAAGTGGAAACTCTAGCTGAGAAGCTTCGTATCATAGAGGGCTTCAGTGCCTATGGAAGTGTTGATCTAGACAGTCTGACCAACTTCCCTCAGATCGTTATGCCTCCCAAGTTCAAGACACTAGAGTTCGTCAAGTATGATGGTACTGGAGATCCTTGCGCATACTTGCGCATGTTCTATAGGAAGATGGCTCCTTATGGGGATAATCATCCTCTGCTTTACCAGATTTTTACTGATAGTTTGACCAGCCCTATGGCCACATGGTATGTGAGATTGGAAAAGACCTCTAGTTGGAGAGAAATGGCCAACACTTTCCTGGAATACTACAGGTTCAACATTGAGATAGCTCCCGACCGCACGGTCCTTATGAGAATAGAGAAGAAGAGTGGGGAGTCTTTTTGAGAATATGCCTAGAAGTGGCGTGAGCTAGCCACACAAGTGCAACCCCCTATGATGGAAAATGAGATGATCAAATGGTTCATTGACAACCTCAAGCCTCCTTACTATGAGAAGATGATCAACACCCAAGTCACTCATTTTGCTAGCCTCATCCCTATTGGGGAGCGTATTGACGAGGGTATTAGGAGTAAGAAAATTATGGATCCCGAGTCTTTGAGTTCCATGGTTGAACAACAAGTCAAGAAAATGACCGGCCTTAAGACTAAGGAAGCCGATGTGCATATGATTGACAATACATCAGAAAGGCCTAGGGGTATTACTTCTGCTTATGCAACCCCAACTGCTAGACCTTATCAGCAATAGGCTCAATTTACTCAAGCACTTAACTGAGCCTTTAATCAAAGAGGGCGGCCAAACCCACCTCGTCCCCTGAGGAGGGAAAACCGGAAGTACACTCTGTTACCCATGCCCATGGCAGATCTCTACGCTTACTTGTTGGAAAGGAAGCTAATGACCCCGATATTTTCCAGGCCCAGAGAAGGCCCTCCATCACCTGGCTTTGATTCGTCTAAGAAGTGTGTGAACACCATTTTGGGGCCGTAGGGCATATTCTAGAAGAATGTTACCATTTGAGGGAGCGTGTCCAGGATCTCATAGACAACAAGTTGATAATGTAGCCGCTTCGAATATCATCACCAATCCTTTGCCTCCTCATCAGGAAGGGAATGTGAATGCCATCATCATAGTGGAAGAAAGGGTTCCGAATTTCTCCTCACCATCATTCCCATGGAAGGCCCTGCTCCAAGCCTTGGTCCAAGAGAGCCACCTTGGTCTTAAGGGTATAGGAACCCCAGGATTTGATTGGGGAATCTGCTCATTCTATGACAGTGGAGACAGGCATGCCTTATTTGATTGTAGAGTGCTCCGAGCACAGGTTCAGAGTCTAGCCGATTGTGGTATTATCTGGATTGAAAAGGAAACTGTGTGAAGGGATGATTGCATGGCAGCCAACTTATGTCCTTAAGTTGCCTAGTCAGGAACTAGCTGCAATGCTATACTAGTTAGGTCGAGGAAGGATTGGGACGAATATTTACAGAAACGCCTTGGAAAGGTTACTTCAGCACCTCCCTTTTCAGTAGTCATTGAGGAGATCATAGAACCACCTGCGGATTCAGGGTTATCAGGTTCAGAAAAAGGGCAAGCCCCGCCAACCATCGAGGGATTCACTCCTTTGGTTCTTGCATTGCCTGTAGTCGCAGGGCTGGCTTCATCATTAGTTCAGGAAGGAACCACCATTGTCCCTATAGTCCAAGGTTTTGATCCTCTTATTCTGCCGAAGCCTGCCTTAGGAATTTCTAGGGTATCCGGCTCAAAAGCCCTTGAAGCCATTCTGCCAAGTCTGATGGTTATTAATCCGAAAATGTTCTCCATAGCGCCTAATTTGCAAACTCAAGAAGGCGTTATCATTCGCATGTCGAAGCCGTTCCCTTATGAAGATAGCCATCGTGTCCCATGGAAATATGATGTGTCCTTGATCTCCACTCAAACCAGAAAAGAGGAGGTCTGCTCCAATATCTCTTCAAGTCTATCTGGGCTTACTAGGAGTGGCTGCTGCTATACTTCCGAGGAGTTAGAAAAAAGAAGGAAAGAGATTGGTAAGGGTACAACCGAACCCGTCAGGAATAGGGTCACAACCGAAGAAGTTGAGGAATTCTTGAAAATTATCAGAAACTCAGAATACAGTGTGATTCAGCAGCTAAACAAGTCGCCAGCTTAGATTTCCATCTTGGCGCTATTGCTATCCTCTGTTGTCCACTGCAAGGCTTTCTTGAAAGTCTTGAAGGAGACATGTGTTCCTACAGGTGTCACAGAATCTTCCTTTGAGGGTATGGTCTCAATGGTGTTGGCCACCAACCAGATTTCCTTTATAGATGATGAGCTACCACCAGAAGGTAGAGAGCATACTTTGCCCATGCACATTATGGTAAAGTATGAAGATATGATCGTCTCTAGAGTACTAATTGACAAAGGATCAGCCTTGAATGTTTGCCTGATGTCTACTATAGAGCATTTGAATGTGGATACCTCTCTTATCCGCCCTACCACCATGATCATTAGAGCCTTTGATGGCACTCCCTGGGAGGTGCAAGGCGAGATCGAATTAGCTATTGGAATTGGCCCTATGTTTTTCATGGTCAACTTCCAAGTCCTCAAGGTGGATTCCCTATGTAATATGCTCCTAGGGATGCCCTAGCTACATGCTGCAGGCGCAATTGCTTCTACCCTTCACTAGAGGCTCAAGTTCCCTTCCGAGGATCTGTTGATCACTATTATGGCTGAAGAACCCCTGACTATCTTCAAGGAGACTTCTATCCCCTACATTGGTGCTAATGCCTTTCCGGAGGCAACTTTCCACAGTTTCGAGCTAGTCTCCATGATCTCCAGAACTTCGGAACTCGAGTCAGCATGGCCTTCCGCTACTTTAATGGCTGCCAAGGAGATGCTCAAATTTGGCTATCAGTTAGGCCAAGGCCTCGGTGTTGTAGGACACGGGAAGACTGCTTTGATTGAACTCTCGGACAACAAAGGAGGTTTTGGTCTGGGGTACAACCCCTCCGACGAAGAACTTTTCCAGGCTTCTAGAGGAAAGAAAAGGAAGTGCACTGGCCAAGGGATGTCCATTCCCCACATCAGGGTCACTTTTTCGGCTCCGGCCGAGGTCATCAGATTAGAAATGGCACAGGAATCATGCGAGGAGGAATCAGATCTAGCTTGTCTCATCCGCTTATGCCCTGAAGAAATCTCAGTGAATGCCATCATATCCCCCGGGGATGATCTGACTTCTACTATTAGGCCCTATATGCCAGGTGAGACAGTAGGCCATTGGACCATCGAGCCCTGCTTTGTGGTTGCACCAGCCGAGTAAGGAGTGTTCCATCATCGTGTGGTTGGGTCCTCCAATTGCCCGAAAGAGTTGGAATAGTATATCTAGTTTGTTTTGCATGTTTATTTCCTATTTTTTGCATTCCTTGTTTGCATTTCCCCAGTTTATTTCCCAAAAAAAAGAAAAAAAGAAAGAGTATTTCCCTTTTTATCATTATCAAGCATGAACTTTGTTCTCCCCCTATCTATAACCCATTAATGAAATTATCCAGCGTATTATTCAGGAAATTCTTGCATTTATCTCTTTATTTGCTTTCCTATGAATATGTATGTGCAAATTATCTTATGTTTCTCTGTATATGTTCCATTCTATAGGATCTATTCTAATTCCCAAGTGGGTACATCGTCCTGTTACCATAACGAGGATATTGATGATGTGAATGAGACAATAGAGTTGGATCATGATGTTAAAGGATTAGAGGAAATTTTGAGTTTGCCTCATGATATTTTGGAAGCTCTAAACAGAGAGAGCGAAGGGTCCAAGCCCAACATACAAGAAACTGAAGTGATTAACCTTGCCGACGAAGGCGAGGATGAAAAACCCGTTAAGATTGGGGTGAACTTTCCTAAAGACATGAAGCCTGAGCTCATAGTGCTACTCAAAGAGTTCAAAGAGATATTTGCTTGGTCCTACCAAGATATGCCAGGGTTGGATACTGAGATTGTTGTGCACAGAATTCCAGTTAAGCCAGAATGCCCCCTAGTGCGGCAAGCCCTTTGAAGGATGAAATCTGAGATCATTTTGAAGATCAAGGAGGAAGTAGAAAAGCAGTTGAAAGCCGGTTTCCTTACCGCGATAGCCTACTTAGATTGGGTCACCAACATTGTTCCCGTGCTTAGGAAAGATGGGAAAGTACGCATGTGCGTCAACTATAGGGATTTGAACCGGGCCAACCCCAAGGATAACTTTCCATTGCCACATATCGATACCTTGAACGATAATACCGCTACCAACAGGTTCTTTTCCTTCATGGACGGGTTCTCAGGCTATAATCAGATCAAAATGGCCGAGAAAGACAAAGCTAAGACAACATTCACCACTCATTGGGGAACCTATGCATATAATGTCATGCCATTCGGCTTAAAGAATGCTGGTGCTACTTATCAGCAAGCCATGGTAACCTTGTTCCATGATATGATGCATAAAGAGATTGAAGTTTACATGGACAACATGATTGCCAAATCCCGCACTACCAGGGATCATTTGGTAGATTTGAGAAAGCTGTTTAAGCGCCTTATCAAGTACAGGTTGAGACTAAACCCTAACAAGTGCGTCTTTGGAGCTAGTTCAGGGAAATTGCTTGGTTTCATAGTCAGCCAAAGAGGAATCGAAGCGGACCCAGCAAAAGTCCAAGCCATCCGAGATATGCCGACACCGCAAATTGAGAAACAGATTTGCAGCTTCTTAGGCAAAGTCAATTACAGAGCTCACTTCATAGCGCAATTAACCGCCACATGTGATCCACTGTTCAAGCTCTTGAAGAAAGACACAAAGATAGAATGGACGATGAGTGCCAAACGGCCTTTGACAAGATCAAGCAGTATTTGTTGAACCCTCCTATTTTGGTTCCCTTGACGCCAGGATATCCGTTGATGTACAAGAAACCTCCATGGGCTGCATGTTAGGCCAATTGGCTGAGCCCGACCAGAAAGAAAGGGCAATTTATTACTTAAGCAAGAAGTTCACAAGTTATGAGATCAATTACATCGCCATTGAAAAGACGTGTTGCGCCCTAGCGTGGGCATCACACAAGTTGCGATAGTATATGCTCTACTACACCACGCAGCTCATTTCTCGCATGGATCCCATTAAGTACATCTTTGAAAAGCCAGCTCTTATAGGGAAGATCTCCAGTTGGAAAATGTTGCTCTCTGAGTTCGACATTGTGTTTGTGATAAGAAAGGCCATCAAGGGCCAGGCCATAGCCGATTACCTAGCGGACCAGCTGCTGAATGATCCAGAACTTTCAGAATCCCTCTTCCCTGATGAGGATGTCATGGCACTAGAGCGAAAACCAGACAGTGTGGAACCGTGGCATTGGAAGCTTTATTTTGATGAAGTCGCCAATTTTATCGGAAATGGAGTGGGAGCAGTCTTAGTTTTCCCCAAGGGCCAGCAAATCCCTGTTTCAGTCAAGCTGAATTTTGATTGCACCAACAATGTCACAGAATATGAAGCGTGCATAGTCAGCCTGCAAGTGGCCCTAGAGTTCGGCACCTATGACTTAAACATCTTTGGAGATTCCCTGTTGATCATCTCCCAAATCAAAGGAAAATGGCAAGCCCGAGACACCAAGTTGATTCCGTATCAGAAATGTGTCAACCGCTTGATTCCGAAATTCAGAGACATCGCATTTGCCTATTTGCCCCGAGCACACAACTAGTTTGCAGACGCCTTGGCTACCCTGGCTAGCATGGTCAAGTTATCAGAAGGAGATGATATGCGGCAATTGCTCATAGAAGTCTGTGGTGTTCCAGCCTATTGCATGAACATCGAAGAATGCATGAGTGTCGAAGTCGAAGTCGACGGAAAGCCATGGTACCATGATATCAAGGCTTATATCAAGAATAGTGAATACCCGTCCAGTGCAACGGACAGTGAAAAGAAGTTTATCCGGTGCATGGCCTGCCAATTTTTCTTGAGTGGAGAAGTCCTGTACAAAAGGAACCACGATTCTACCCTGCTTCGATGCGTAAATGCCCCAGCTAATCATTTGATGGAAGAGATGCATGAAGGCTTACTTGGAGCTCATGCTAGTGGACCCCTGTTGGCCCGCAAGATTATGAGAGCCGGTTACTATTGGCTCACCATAAAAAGTGATTGCATTAAACATGTGAGGACATGCCACCGTTGCCAAGCCTATCAAGACAAGAAGAATACTCTTCCTCAACCTTTGCACTCTTTAGCAGCACCATGACCTTTCTCAACTTGGGGTATGGATGTCATCGGACCCGTGATTCCGAAAGCTTAAAATGGCGACGAGTACATCTTAGTGGCCATTGATTATTTTACAAAGTGGGTGGAAGCCGCTTTGTACAAAAGTGTCACTCAAGCAGTGGTAGCCCAGTTCTTGAAACAGAACATTATTTACTGTTATGGCGTGTTGGGAGAGCTCATTACAGATAATAGGCCAAACCTAAATGGAAAAATGATCCAGCAACTCTGCCAACAGTTTAAGATCGAGCACAAAAATTCGGTTCTCTATTGCCCTCAGATGAATGGTGCAGTGGAAGCCGTTAACAAGAACATAAAGAAAATCATGGTGAAGATGAGAGACATATACAAGGATTGCACAAGTACTTGCCATTTTCTTTGTGCGCATATCACACTTCTGTTCATACGTCCACAGACGTGACCCCGTATTCATTAGTATATGGCATGGAGGTCGTCCTCCCTGCAGAGGTAGAGATCCCGTCTCTCAGGATTTTATCTCAAATAGAGCTGTCAGAAGCTGAATGGGCCTGTTCTTGATATGAACAACTGAACATGATAGATGAAAACGCATGACCACAATGTGCCATGGATAGTTGTACCAACGCCGTGTCGAGCGAGCATTCAACAAGAAAGTTAGACCCAGGGTCTTCGAAGAAGGCAATCTAGTCTTGAAGAAGCACAACCAGGCCATGCCTGATCACAGAGGAAATTTTACCCTAATTTACGAGGGCCCATATGTGGTAAAGAAGGCCTTCTCCAAAGGAGCCTTGATTCTAGCCGACATAGACGGGCATGACTTCAATATGCCCACCAATTCTAACGCCGTCATATGGTACTTTGCATGAAGGAGCCTCTTAGTGCACCTCATTTCTATATTTTTATGTCAACAAAAAAGAAAAAGAAAAAGAAAAAGAAAAAGAACAAAAACAAAAAATATATATGTAAAAGGTAGATCGAAAACCCGAAAGGGTGGTCTACGCAAAAGGAGAGCCAAAAGAAAGAGAGTGTGATAATATGCAAAAGGTAGATTGAAAACCCAAAATGGCGGTCTACGTAAAAGGAGAGCAAAAGAAAGAGTGTGAGAGAGCCTGCTAGATTGAAAACTCGAATGGGCGGTTTAGGCAAAAATTAAGGCAATCAAAGTCAATTGAACTGCGTGATGACTTGATCCTTCCTAGTGGAGGTACGTAGGTAGCCATATTGGTTCGGTCATGTCTTAAAAGAAAAATTAGTCAGCTTGGCCTGCTTGAATTCCTGGTCAAGATCAGAAAATTAGATGGATCTAGCGTCCAAGACAAGATATGAAGACGCCTCCGAGATTGCTCTCTGTCTACAATATTGCCACGACCCGGTAGTCCGCTCAAGATGTTCTGGCTCATACCAATGGGAAATGTACTTCAATGGGAAAAGGAAAAGATCCGTCCAGAACAGGATGTATCCTTGGAAATATAAAATATTGATATGCATGGATTTTACATTTACCACTTATTTGTATAATCTTGCATTTTCAAAGCATTTGCATGCATATTCATTAACATGCCTATATTGTGCCATTCTATTTTTTATTTATTTATTTATTTATTATTATTATCAAAACATGAAATCTCATCTCATAAATATATCTTGAATATCATCATAAACATCTCTCTCCACCATCTCTCAATTTTTAAGCATGCCTAACAGACTAGACTATGCTTTAAGAACTCAAACAAAAAGCGGAAGGCCTTACGCAATTGCTTAGCAATTTACGAAGGACCTTTCCATACATGGTGGGATACTAACTACATAGCTTATGTGCAGAAACAAAATAAGCAGAAAAGAACACCAACAAGTCAAACATGGCCCAAGCGATCAGACACGGCCTGGCATAATCTCCCAAAACCAGTACGGAGAATCGGGTCATCATGAGCATGAGTGCGAAGTAACCCGGCTGCATCAAAGCCCAGGTTTCTAGCAATCTCTCTGAGTCTGTCATGTGAATGTCGAAGACGGACCAGCTCCTTCTCCATCGTGGAATCAGAAGTAGAGCCTTGTCTCTTAGTCTCTAGCAAGGCCTGCAAGGTGCCCACCTCTGCAGTAGCAACTCTCAAAGCCTCATCCCTTTCAGCCAGCTCAGTCTAAAGGCGACGGAAAGCCAACTGTGGCTTGCTAGGCTCATCGCCTTCTCGCCCATACTCCATGCTCAAAGTAGAATGAATGTAGGCCTTCGCCTGTAATAGTTCCAATGCTAAACCATTGGCTCTGCTACTAGCCTCGGCTCTACTGGCCTCCAATGTGACCCTCTCCTCATCCCAAGTATGATCTACGACAGGCAATCTCTGAGGTTTTCTACCACCTTGGAGCAAAGATTCCTATATTTTAGCACCCATCATAGTGTGCTGTCGACCCGGAAGTGAACTGGATTGTCAGGAATTCCCATTGTGCATCCGAGACCACACAAATCCTACACTGGGGCAGTTTATCTTTGTGCGTCTCATTTAGCACCTCCAAATATCTTGAACCTCATTTTCTAAAGCCCAATTCACCCGGTTTAGGGGTCGATTCAGCCCCGGTAATCAGAGCTCACAATAGAAAAAAAAAAAACATTGCAGCCCGTTCTCAGCCATGCGGCAACTTTTTCAGCTTATTTTGAGGACGAAGGGATCCATTTCCCATAAGGTCACCCCAAGAAACTTGTTTTTGAATTGATAGCAGGCCCGGGCAATGACAAAAGCAATCAGGGCATACCGCCTCATGGCGTGTCTAAGGATATTTCGTTCAGAATGTTCGCATTCATTACCAACATTTGGTATGGTCTATGAAGCCGAGGCTATTTTCAGCCAGTCTGCAGGCTTGGAACCCCGCAAAAATCTAAACTGGGGCAGTTTATTTTGTGCAGTTCCCTCCACCTTGTCCAATACATAAGAATGGGTCCGCCCCGCTGAAGATGTATCCCTCATGTCAAGAATCGCATGAAACCCTAAACTGGGGCAGTTTATTTCATGTGATCTCTCCATTCTCTCTCCCCCCAGCAGGACAATCATTGTTAAAATCCACTGATAAACCCGTGAAACTGCGGTGCAATACAAATGAGTGTGACACAAGCTGGTTCAAAACCACATCTATGATGAAAATGCGATAGTGCATACATATAACAGCAGCCCTTTGAAAGGCGACATCCAGAATCATACATGTGAGTCCTACCCAGAGGCATTGTTTCATGCATACATTAGCAGCCCTTTTAAAGGCGACATCCAGAATCATACATGTAAGTCCTACCTGGAGGCATTGTTTCTCACACACATCGACAGCCCTCTCAAAGGCGATTTCCTAGAGCTATGCATGTAAGTCCTAATCAGAGGCACTGTTTTTCACATATATCGACAGCCCTTTCAAAGGCACTTTTCCTAAAGTCATACATTAGCAGCCCTCTCGAAGTCGATTTCCTAGAGCTATTCATCAGCCTTCTCAAAGGCGATTTGGCTAAAGGCATAAACCAGCGGCCCTCTCAAAGGCACTTTTCCTAAAGTCATACATCAGCCCTATCAAAGGCAATTTCCAGAATCATACATCAGCCCTCTCAAAGGCAACATCGCCACGCTTCCACGACGTAGGAATCATTATGGTGCTTGATATCCAACAACGGATCAGCACAATCTTCTATGCTTCCACGGTGTAGGACCATTTCCACACTTCCACGGTGTAGGAACTTCTCTACGCTACCATAGCGTAGGAATCTATTATGGTGCTTGATACCTAACAACGAATCAGCACAATCGTCCATGCTTCCACAGTATAGGACCCTTTCCACGCTTCCACGGTATAGGACCCTTTCCACACTTCCACGGTGTAGGAACTTCTCCACGCTACAACTGCATAGGAATCTATTATGGTGCCTGATACCCAACAACTGATCAGCATAATCTTCTATGCTTCCACGGTATAGGACCCTTTCCACACTTCCACGGTGTAGGAACTTCTTCATGCTACCACGGCGTAAGAATCATTATGGTGCTTGATACCCAACAACGGATCAGCACAATCTTCCATGCTTCCACGGAATAGGACCCTTTCCACACTTCCACGGTGTAGGAACTTCTCCACACTTCCACAATGTAGGAATCATTTATTAGGCACGCTATTCAGATATCCTCTGTCTTCGCCTAATCTTATTTGGAGGCTATCTAGCAGCCGTGCCGTACATCTCTACAGTGGGTGATAGCAGCCATGCCATATGCTAACATTCCATCTTGAGGTTAAATAGCAACCGCGCCATACACCTCGCCATCACACAGCTACCAAGTCACTCAAAAGTTCAAGTTCCTGATCTACAATGGGTAAACTAGCGGCTGCGCCCTAGGCTTATATTCCATCTTGGGGTTAAATAGCGGCCGCGCCGTACGCCTCGCCATTGCACAGCTACCAATTCACTCAAAAGTTCAAGTTCCTAATTTACAGTGGGTAAACTAGCGGATGCACCCTAGGCTCACATTCCATCTTGAGGTTAAATAGCGACCGCGCTGTACACCTCTCCATCACACAGCTACCAACTCATTCAAAAGTTCAAGTTCCTGATTTACAATGGGTAAACTAGTGGCCGCGCCCTAGGCTCACATTCCATCTTAAGGTTAAATAGTGACCGCACCGTACGCCTTGCCATCACACAGCTACCAAATCACTCAAAAGTTCAAGTTCCTGATTTACAGTGGGTAAACTAGTGGACGCGCCCTAGGCTCACATTCCATCTTGAGGTTAAATAGCGGTCGCGCTATACACCTTGCCATCGCACAGCTACCAAGTCACTCAAAAGTTCAAGTTCCTGATCTACAGTAGGTAAACTAGCGGCTGCGCTCTAGGCTTACATTCCATCTTAAGGTTAAATAGCGACTGTGTCGTACACCTCGCCATCGCATAGTTACCAAGTCACTCAAAAGTTCAAGTTCCTGATCTACAGTGGGTAAACTAGTGGCCGCGCCTTAGGCTCACATTCCATCTCGAGGCTAACTAGCGGCCGTGCCGTACGTCTCACCATTTCCACTATTCCCGACTACCAGGTAAGTCCCCTTACCTATATCCCGCATTTTATTTTCAGCATTTAAATTCCCACATATTTGCACACCCATATAACAGAGACAAAAAGAAAAAAATGTATGCATCCCCCTAAGATAGCATGGCATAAATCATGGCAAAAATATGCGCTTATGAAAATTCCAAAAATAAAATAAGCACTAGCATGCATCCCTAGTAGTATTGCTACTAACATTTTGTAGAAAAAAAAAAGAGAAGACGAAAAAAATAGACATTGACCTCAAGTGCAGAAAAGACTAAAGCAGCAGACTGAAGTTGAAAAGCCAGACTCGCTAAGTTCATAGTCGCTCTAGAGAATTTTTCAGAAGTGGGAAGTCAAAGGAAAGAGTGAAATGAGGTAAAAGAATGAACCAAAAGAGGCTTTTGTAGGGTTTTAGGGCGGCTTGGTTGCCCGGCGCACCTTCTTGGCCCGCCGGGTCAGCCCGGCGCACCTTGAAGGGTCGCCGGTCAGCGTTGAACGCTGACCCAGTCAAACCTCCAAAACAAAAAAATAAGGGAAAACCTTTCCTTTCCCCAGAACTCAAAGACAGGTCCAAAAAATATTTCAGAAGCAACTGTAACAGATCGGTCTAGTCAGGTAAGATCTGGTCTCGATTCGTGAGTAGTCTCCACACGCAAATTTAGGGGTAACAAAATTTAAAATCACGTTCTTTATCCGACACCTCTCATTGCGTGCCGAACCCCGAAAAATTGAAAAATGTTATTTTCTCTCCATGGGGCCGTGAGAACATCTAAAATGACGTAGTGCAACCCGTTTGGACACCAGAGCACTCAAAATGCTCTTTCAGCCAAAATGACCAAAATGCCCCTAGTCAACCTAGGGTTGACCGAAGGTCAAACGAGATCAAAATCCTCACAAAATAACATTTTTCATAGTTTTACATCAAACCCTAGCTTCTCGGAGATTTTTGGCAACTTTGACCAAGTTTGACCCCGAATGACCCCTGAAAACCCTAATTTTGATCTGGCCATCAGAACGGGTTGCAACTAATGCCATTGTGAAGACTATCAAATTATCAGTCCAACGACTATTCATGGGCCGAAATCGGAGTTAGAACGGCCAAGATATCACGAAAACCGGGTTAACGCACCGATCGATGCACCACTAACTTTTGAGAACCATAACTTTTGATTCGATTGATGGATTTTCAAGTTCTATACCTTTTCAGAAACAAGAAGTCAAGATCTTTCCAGGGGTGCCAACATCAACCCGATTTGAGGCCTTTTAAAGGTTGCGTCCCTTGAAGGGCCGTCGCCTCGTAAATCGTGCCGGAGCTATAAAATGCCCTAAGCACCCTCTAAAAAAAAAAAAAAAAAAAAAAAAAAAAAAAAAAAAAAAAAAACTTCCTAGTTGCTTGCTCTCTACCTGGACAAATTCTGAGCTTTTATCCTCTCTTGTAAACATAAAAAACACATCAAAGCCTCTTGATTCTTCTCTTCACCAAAAATACAAGGTAGTGTTCATACCCTCCATATTCCTCTCCTTGGTTCCATACCTTGGATTTGAGGTTTAAGGGGTATGGATGTAGCTTTTTAGCTACTATCCATACCCCCTTTTCTTTAAAGCTTCATCTATCTTTTATCTTGCTCTTTTATGCCTTAATAACATGATTTATTGCTTTCCTTAGCATGTTTCTTGCTTTATCTTGATCCTAGCATGTTCTTAGTTTAGATCCATGTTCTTCCACGCTTGTTTACATGTTTTTTTTTTTTGGTCTTGATCTACATGTTTTATGTTTTATGTCATGCTTTAAATGCTTAGATCTTCTCTTTCCCATATGTTGACGTTTGGGTCTACATGCTCACATGCTTAATATTATGTCTCCGGCTATGCCTTGCTTAGATCTACATGTTTGTATGCATGTTCTATGCTCCTATGCCTATGTCTATGCCTTCACATGCTTGTATGCTTGGATTTGTATTCTTCCATGCTTTTATGCTTACATCCACATGCTTAGATGTACTTTTACATGTCTACATGCATATTTCCATGCTTATATGTGTAGATCGGAGTGTTTACATGCTTAGATCGATGTTCTCTACATGTTTTATGTCATCATCTATGTGCTTGCGTGCTTCACACCTTGTTTATGTGCTTAGGCCTTTGTATGAAACTTGTGTTTTTCCAGTTTTTGCCTAAAAATCATTTCGCGGGAAGTGTTTTGTCGCGAAATAGTCGCGAGACAGTCGCAATACTCTCTGTATGAAAATGAGATTTTTAGATTTCCCTTAAACTCTTTTCGCGGGAAGTTCTTGGTCGCGAGCTTCTTGCGAAAATGCCTTTGAACAAGTTTTTGTAGAACAACACAAAAATGCATTTTGAACAAAAACTAAAAGCACAAAAGTATAAAATCACTTTAAAAAACATATAAAATACTCAAAAATCTTTTTGAGTTTGATCGGCAAGCTATTGAGCATACACATCACATTTGAACATGTACAATCACACAAATGAGATAAGCATTAATTGAACTAAACTTGTGTGTTGTGGGTGAGTATCAAATATGGAATAGTCCTTAGACCAGAGTGAAGCTTCAATGATCAATTCAATCAAGTCATACACGACTGGTACTAAGTCAAGTGGACTATCTCAATTATAGAAATGAGTATATATGACCTCCCACAAGAAAATGATTATAAATCTTAGAAGCTTTTCATTTGGCTTCTGCACAAATCATAACATTTGATCATTTTTTGAACAAATACATCTCTTTTTGAGATCGATGATTGAAATTTTTGATATTTCAATATTGAGAGTTAGCCTTTGGCTTTTTGAGCACCATACATTTCAATTTTAAAATGCCGCTTTCCCTTTTTCCTACCTAGTCAAATACTAGTATGTGCGACGGCTTTTGCAGCTCATAATCTCTTTTTCATTTTGAGATTTACATTTGTTGAGCTCTATTGCAAAAACATAAAAATAAAGTGGGAAGAGATATAGGCACAAGTCTATGCAAGTATCAAGACCATTAACCAATCATTTATGACAAGCTTGAAGATCTATTTACAACAATCACGCATAGTTTTCAAGATTTCTCCCACAAAGATATATGTGCATACATAACAAGCTTAGCTTGGAAATGCACTATGTCATTAGTACGAAGGTACTAGGCCAAACTCACATGTGATATATACAACACAAGCGCTCAAACTTTTTGGAGATTTTTCAATTTTTATGAGTTTTTGAATTTTTTTTTTGAACACACTCAAAAACAGAACAAGTAAAGTAAGATCAACAAAAACAAGTTCAAAAAAAAACTTGTAAAAGAAACATGCTATAAACCGAAAACAATGACACAAGAGAATTATATATGTCATGATGCATGAACCTATGACCCTAAACATTGGAAGTATTAATGCATGAGCATAGAGAGTGATCATGCATAAGTACCCTTCTTCACCCACTCTTTACGAGTATTTTGGGTGAGAGCCTTAGATGGCGGGGTACGACCAACATAACTTTCAAACCTCGGAGTGAAGCTAGCAAGGCATAGTGATATGTTCTTCAGCATTTCCATAACGTCTCCAATGAGATGTCCTTCACTATCTCCCTTAGCTTGTGCTTCCCTTGGTCTTCTCTTAGAACTTTCTTGACCACGCATAGAGTCAGCCCTCTTGAGTGCATGAAGCTTGAAACAGTTAGGCCTGGTGTGCCCTTGTGTGCCACAATGATGACACAGATGTTTTACTTGAGGCCCCTTTTGATTTTTGGGTAATGACTTCCCTCTTTCCTTTGGTCTTGCACCAATGGTTCTCTTTAATACAGCAGGGGTCTCAAACTCAGGCTTCACTTCTTTGAGTTTCTTTTCATTCTTGGCTGAAACGAACCTTACTTCTTTCTTGGGTTCGCTGCTAGAACTTCCTTCTCCGGTATAGCCTAAGCCGGTCTTATCACGTGAAGATTTTTGAGAGGACAGCACATTGTCAAGTTTCTTGGTGGAGATGTGCTCAACCTTGACATTAGCTTGAATAATTTCAAGTTCAAGAAACTTGATCTTAGAGTAAGCTTCAACCAACTCTCCCTTGAGTCTTTCCACTTCACACTTTGTTTCCTTGTGTTGCACAAGTATACACCTATGCTCTTCTTCAACCTTTTTCATCTTTTTCACAGCAAGGTTCGCAACTTTGGCATATTTGCCATAATCTTCCAGCAGAGAATCATATGCTTCTTGAAGGTTGTTCTCGCCTTTATTTTGGCACAGGTCTTCATCTTCCGATTCTTCAATTTCCTCATCCTCAGAAATATTACCAAGTTCATCAACCAAATTGCTTAAATCATCCTTTGAATCAACAGAGGCAATAGTCATGAAGGCTCGGTAGTTCCCCTCACTGTCACATTCTCTTTCAATGTCTGAATTTGAATTGTCAGAATCACTAAAAGTAGTGGCAAACACTTTGCCCTTTCCTCTCAAGTAGTTAGGACACTCCTTCTTGAGATGCTTATAGCCATTGCATTCGTAACACACAATTCCTTGAGGGGATTGAAACTCCTTCCCATCTTTCTTCTAAAACTCCTTCCTATCACCCTTGGAGGATGAAAACTTTCCTTTGCTGAATGGCTTCCCACTGTTTTTCATCTTCAGAAATTTTCGGAAGTTCTTTGCAAGGAATACTACCTCATTCTCTACATCATCTTCTTCGGAGGAGTCATCCATTCTCTCGGTGATGGTTTTGAGAGCAAGAGATTTGCTCGTCTTGTGAGAAGGCAATCCCAGCTCATATGTTTGGAGAGATCCAATGAGTTCTTGGATTTTGATCTCATCCAAATCTTTACTTTCCTCTATAGCTGTGACTTTTGCTCGGAAGCTCTCCGATAAAGACCTCAAAATCTTTCTCACCACCTTAGCATCCTCAATCTTCTCTCTGAGATTGAGCTTAGCAATTTCGATTTCATTGAGCTTCCCATAAAATGAATCAAACGACTCATCGTCTCCCATCTTGAGCTCTTCAAATCTGGTGGTAAGCATTTGGAGCTTCGTGTCCTTGACTTTCTTGGTACCCTTATAGGTAGTCTCAAGAATCTTCCAAGCTTCCTTGGCTATCTCCACATGCGATATCCTGTGAAATTCATTAGTAGACACCACAGAATATAATGTTAATAGCTTTACTATTTGCACTAGCCAAAGCAAGAGTTGCCTTGTCCCACTCGGACTTGGCTATCGTGGGTTTAACATACCCATTTTCAACGAAATCCCATATAGACTCATCTATAGCACACAAGAAAACCCTCATACGGACCTTCCAAAATGCATAGTTGCTCCCATAAAAAAATGGTGGAGCATTGAGCGATAGTGATCGGTCCATCACAAAGGGTCAAGGATCACACTCAGGTAATAAAACCACAGCGAGTGTACCTGCTCTGATACCAATTGAAAGCTCGAAAATGTGTTAAAACACAAGAGCTATTTAGACCCTCAAATTAAAAAAATACGGCTCGATTGATTTTACTCTAACTTATACAAAGTGCGAAAAAGAGTAAATACGAGCAGATAAACAAATAAACTACTCTAAGCCATATTCAATATAACACATCAGTAATATGAAAGCTAAAAGAGTAGGGAAGAAGAATGCAAATACAAAATAACATGCCGATGTGTTATCGAAGAGGAAACCGAAGTACTCGGCGTAAAACCTCTCTGCCACCCTCCAAGCAGTAATTGATCCACTAGACAATCAGTTGGGATACATGGGTTAGCAAGAGACCCTCCAAGCCTAATCTACCTGATGCACCAAAGCCCTCCAAGCTCTTACTCCAACAAGGCTTCTTGGAACCGTGTCTTGTCTAGCTCTCCGGATCCCGCAATACGCCCGATTGCATCCGCCAAAGCCTGGCTTCTTCCAATGCTTCCCAGCAGCACCAAAACCTCACTTGACACTCTAAAAGGGTGTGGTAAGTGTTTGAGCTATCAACCTCTCAATGGTATAGAAATAAAGAGGTAGGAGTTGAGGAAAATCCACAAGTAATTGTGTAGAGGATTGTGGGTATAACAATCTTTAACTCTCAAGGTTTGTGGCTAGGGTTTTCTCTCAGAAGCACTCCTCAACATCTGTGGGTAATGTGGGTATATATAGTGTAGGTATAAAAAGTGTGTATCAGAAATGACAATCTGGCAAAACAGAATGTTTCACGGGTATCTTGCGGGAAGGCCTTGTTGGAAAAATACATGTTTGTATCACATACAAAACATACGCAGCGAAAAATTAACGGATCTACTTCATTTGCAATTGATAACATGTACTATGTAAGTTTTATGAATTTAAGAACAAGAAAGCGTATCTTGGTGCGTGAAATTCAAAACAAAATTAGAAGTACTTGAGAACACTTTTAATCTTCACTCCAATTCCACTTTATGCCCAAGAAGTGTGATTTCTCAATCAGTTTCCAAGGAGAGAATAAGAGAGTGTCCAACACTCACATACAAACCATTTCATTCCTTATGTGATCTTTATGAAAACCACTATGAAAGTCTTATGAAATTCTGTATATTTCTCTCCTTATATATATATAACTGATTATCTAATTGGGCTAGCCTTTTGGGCCATTCCAATTGGGCTCTAGTATGTGGCTTGGAGTGAGACCAAAAGTGAACAAATAAGACTCTAGCTCCAATGGGCCTTGGGCTTTTCTGTCAACTCTTGACAAGTCCAAAGTTACCATTAATTATATTCAATACCACTATATGAATATAATTGCACTCTAGGCCTTATTAATAAATTATATCCCAAGACTTTATTATACATGCAACCCCTTCATTAAAATATTCGTAGTAATATGAAGTCATGAATGTAGACTGCCACTTTGAAGATTACTACATCTTAACCCTTGAGTACCCGGTTTAATCCTTAATGTTATTCATCATATATTTATGAAATCCAATTTCATAAATATAATACTTTAGTAACTCCTTACTAAAGTGGTTAGGCCCAACACTCTGAATAACCAAACCCATTAAACTTATCTCAAGGGAATATTTTATATCTCCGTTAAGAGATTATGAATTTCATCTTAAGAATATATGTTCCATCAACATTAAATGCGGTTGCCCAACATACTGAGGTTTTGACCGTGACTTATAGATCTCACTCCTGACATATCAAAGCAGCCTACACCTCATGATTAGGTCTATTATTCTCTTAGGATTTAGAGTTGATGTAAATAGAAGTCGAGAGATTTATTATTCATTTGACAGTCATTAGGAGAATAATAAATCTCACAGCGGTCTAGTTCAATATGTCTTAACTCTTTAAACATATCAACATATCAACTAGAAGTCTCCACTTTCATGATCAAGACAAATCATCTTAGTTGATATGTTATAATTTTCGCAGATGAAATGCCCAATTTCATCACCAACTACGAACTAAAATTCTGAGTTTACAAAGAACTTGTGATTTATATCTTCTGTGACTTTTCACATAAATCACATACTATGCATCTCATGGACTAAGATAATGTCACATTAGTTCATTTATAGATAGTCTCATATAATTAAACAATTTAATTATTTATGACATGCCAATAAATTGGATTTTAGGGCATAAACCCCAACAGGCCTTACCTGCGAGACATTCGCGAAACATAGTTGTTTCCATCCTGTCCTGACTCTTCGCATTTCTGTTATGTGCAGGGCACATGCATCACTTCGCGGGATGCTTACTCGCGAGCTACCCACGAAAACACTTCAGTTTTCAATTTGCCTTGAGTTTTCACACTCTCTCTCTCTCACACACAACCTTTACAAATAAATCCCACATGAAATACAGGGTACAAAAGATTGAACTGAATTACAATCAAATTTGGCACGGAATTAAAGCCAACAAAACACATAGTTGTAAATTACAACTTTACACTTTTTATCTCATTTTCTTGTGTTTTGGCCTATTGGTTTGGACCCGATCTAGACCCTATGGTCTTTGTCATCGTCCATACACCTTGGCCCATATCGAAGGGTTTGGATCATTCCTATTTTGCATGTCTATGCTTGCTAACTTCCATGCTTTATGCTTGTGTTAGCCTCTCTAGTTCTAGGCTTTGCCATGTTTGGCGCCCTCCGCGGGCTTGATCTTGTTTGGTTACATCCAACGCCCGTGAGGCCTCGTTCGAATGTAACCATTTGGGATGCATCACCATGATGCCGATTGCTTCATGCATACCTTTCCCCTTTTCCGCTCCGTGCAATGATATGCTTACCATGCTTGTTGGTGCCACCCGTTGGCTTTCTATGCATCTTTACACGCTTGCTTACATGTCCATGCATGAGTCTTGCTTGCTAGTGTGTCATCCATGCTTCAACACAATGAAGTCATGGACATTCGATCCAAACCTACATTTGTCCATCGCAAACACCACCTTTTGTTTGCTTTCTTGCTTGTTTGCCTTCTCGCTTGTTTGCTTGCTTTCTTGTTTCTTTGCTTGCTTTCTTGTTTCTTTGCTTGCCATTTCTATCATGCTTAGTTGCTTTATGCCTCTTTCATATGCTTTTTGCATCTTTTTCCTTCCATTGCTTATCTGTTGGTTTCTTGTCTTTGCCTTTACATGTACAAATATGGAGCGAGGACGCATGGAGCTAAGGCACAGCCTTCCAGGCACAAGCAAAAATGACGAGGATGCGAGCATGTGGATATAAGCCAAGCGGCTATATTCGGTTGATTTAGGGGTCTAGCTTCTCCCATTTGGTTATGTACTCTTTTAAACCCCCTCCCTTCCACCCTCTTTTCTCTCTTAGATGGGTTGTATTAGGTATATCATGCCATGTACCATTCGTCCTCATCTAGAGTATGACGACCTCTGTTTACTTTCCTGCACCTATATTTTGGGCCATGCTCTAGGAATGTAGGCATTTATTTTTCTGCTCTGTGTGCTTGCAATGTGCATGGTGTATGTATATATATACCTGCTCGCCCTTCCCGATGTGATTGTCACAATCCATGTCACCTAAGGCAAAGCGATGCCTAATTTCCACCGCGAAAGTAAGGTGACGTGTCGTCGGATTTTCGTCGTGGAAATATGGTGCTTAGCCCGAATGCCTTAGGAAAGTATAGATTGGGACCACACCCATTCAAAAGTCGAACCTCAAAGCCCCCATGCATGCAAAGCCCCAAAAGCCAATGCCAAAATCATGTTTTTACTACCAATCTCCAAAAATTAAGGTTTTATCAAAACAAATGACTGTCCTTGGACAGACGTTGTGGGGTGCCTAACACCTTCCCCACACATAACTAAACTTCCGGACTCAAGAATCAAGATTTTTTTCCATCCACATTAGATTAGGAAAAATTCCCTTTTACTTAGCCTAGGATCGGTAATAAAATCAACTAGAAACAGGTGACCAATCACACCTTAGAAAAACCCAAAGATTGGTGGCGACTTCACTTACCTTTGGTAATTCACCCAAAATTTGGCCAAGATTCCTGCCATACCCCCAAAGGTAGACAAATACCTTCCTCCACCGAGAGAGAGAGAGCACCCGAAGCTCTGCGCGAACACCACGCACCAATCAATCGAGAGGGGCCTCCAACGGGCTCCGCGTGCGCGGGAGCATTGCCACGGCGGGTGGCCAAACGAAGGCCCGACGACAGCGGTTTTCCGCTCTGATCGAGGCCGAGCGTCGACAAAGAGAAAGACGTAAAATATTTATTTTTTTATTTTTTTAAGTTTGAGCTATAGTGGGCTGTTATCTTTGACAACCCACTGTAGCTCAGTTGGTATTTTTTTTAGATATAGCAACTTTGCTGTAGCTTGCATCTTGGTGTTTTAGTTGCTAAAATAGCATTATAGCAATTATACCTTCTTTATTGTGAGTGCTCTAAGATGGCATTGCAAGTTTGCAACTTAATGCCAATGAAACCTGGCATGCAAAAAGACATATAAACTTAAATAATAGTATTTTTTATGGAATAAAAAACTAAAACAGGAAATTCAATAAAATAAAATTAATAGTCGTGACAACTCAAATTTGGAGGATGCGTGATGTGATCCATTAAAGCAATATTAAAAATATTGACGGGTAAAAAAAAAGGGTCGTCGTTGTAATTGTAATCATGCTACATTAACTCATATGTGAAATTCAGCTAAGTGCAAGATATTTTGAATTTTATTTTTTCTTAATATTTTTAAGAAACTAAGGTATTTTAACCCTTAGGTTTCGGTTAGCTTAACTAATAAAGTTTCTGATGTTGTATAATTTGAAACTCTCAAAAAAATAAAATAATTAAGCCACATGTTCTTACAACTCACAAAAGTATCATCTTCTAAGCCGATAAAATAAAATAAAATAATCTTTTAAGTGTCTACCTTGCAAATAAGTCTTGAGAAAAAAAAAAGAAAAAAAGGAAATTGTGATTTTATTATTATTTATTTATTTTTAAAGAAAAAAAATATAGGGAAATGGAATTTTATTATTTCTTTAGAACATAGAAAAATCAGCCCATCTTTTTTCAAGAATATTGTAAACTATAATGCCCTATCTCAAGGTTGGTGTATGATATTTGTGGTTGGCCTTTTTGTACTTCTTGGCTGTACTACTTCCTGCCGCGTTTTGGCCCAATAGTTCTTGGATAGGAGAGTCAGGACTGACTTGATTGAAACTCAACTCAAGCTAGCTTGTGCACAAGCTAGGACCCCTTTGCTTAGATCTTGGTCACGTGCCCATTAGCAGAAGACGATGTCACAAAAATGTTATAGCAGGAGGGCATAATATAATAAAAGAGGAAGAATATATTTGCTGACAATGATTAAACCACTTTCCTAGTAAAGAAAACACAGTAATATGAGTACGGTAGAAATAGGTTAGTGACAATAATAAAAGGAAAAGAAGTAATGTTTATGCTTGATCAACTCAAAGAAAGGAGTGGTTTATCTATCGTGCTTGGTTCCTTAGGAGATTTAAGTCCAAGAAGGGAACCACTTTTCAATGTGTGCAATCTCACAGGGAAATCCTGCCATGGAAATTACCCACTTTGAAAGAATGGGCCTAAATGGCTTATCCTCGGATCCTTTTAATCTTATTAGAGAGTAGGCTATTGAGAGGGAGAAAAGGAAGTAACCTATTGGTGCATGCCCCTATCACACTCTTGCTTCCTTACTTCACTTTTTTAACCTCTCTGTTCTTCTGTACTCTCCATTTTCTTTCTTATTCCTATGTTCCCTCTTTTCTTCCTTATTTTCTTTCTTGCTATTTTTCTCACTTGTTTTCCCTTACTCTTTCTGATTGCCTTTCCCTCTTCTTATCACTACTTTCACTGTGCACAGCTAAGGCCTTTTTATACTGCCTGCTGTGATGAGTTTTATTGTTTTACCCCTCAACTACTTTTGGCCTGGTGTGGGTGTCCTTCCCAGACCACCCACTGGTTTGTCGGCTGCCCAACCATCACCACTATCCTATGCTGGCCGTGTCACGTTCCATTCCCAGACAAAAGAGTTTTGTTTTGTTTCCTTGCTCTCTGTGGCATTCCCATCAGGATAAGGGTTGGGTATTCTCTCGTACTAACTCTTACGGCATGCACGTAGTGATTCTAGCTCATCTTTCCCTCTTTTGGGCGATATGTCATCCTAGCAGGACACTTCCCCCAAAAGAGCTTGAGCGGGAACATTAAAATAGGCTTCCCCCTTCTCCCCACCGCCAGACCATACCCTCTCTTACTTCTGACCTAGGACCCACCGCCCTTGTATTGGCTGGGTACAAGTGGGTGGTGCCTGAGCCTTGTGCGTGCTCCACTTTCATGTGAGTCCATGGCCTATCTACTGTTCATGTGTTTGCCTTGGCTTAGGGGCTTGTCTGGTCTTTGCTGCACATTCTCCTGCTCATTCTAACCGCTTGTGGCATGGATGGATCACTGGGCCTTCATTCTTTGCACCTCCTTTCATTCTTTAGGCTCGGTCTTGCTTGGGTATGGGCCCTTCTTCCTTCAGTTCGACCCCTATCTTTCTTTACTTCTGGTTTGTAGGTCAACTAGTGTTCCTACCACGTCATTCCGTTGCTTCTGCCTTGTTACCACTTGACTTATGCTTACTAGGCCTCTTTTGGGCCTACCATGCACTTTTCTTTTATTCAATTTATGATGCCCAGTGTTTCTGCGGGGTTAATCCTCATACCATCTTGGGCTTCCTTGGCCCATTTCATTCCTTTGGGCATCCTCAGCCCGCTTTATTCTTTTGGGCATCCTTGGCCCATTCCATTCTTACATTCCCATGGGCTTTTGCTACGTCTTTTGGGCTCCCCCGGCCCAATTACCATATGCTTTACTTTCGGGCATCCTTTGTACCAACCCCATTTGCTAATTCCTTTCTTTTGGGGTCTTCCGACCCATTTTTACTTGCTTTCTATTTCTTATAATTCCCATGGGCTTACTACTTCCTTCTTTGGGCTCCCTTGGGCCCATTTGCTTTCATTGTGGCCTTTTTACTATATTATAGGCCCATGGATAATTATTCCTGTCATTCGGGCTTAATGATTTTCTTCTCTCTTTGCTAACACTTTTTCCTTATTCTCTCTCATATTGTTGGGCTTCTTCTTGTTATTGGGCCTTCTTGCCAAAGTAGGCATCAACAATATTATAAAAAAATCTTTTAAGTGTCTACCTTGCAAATAAGTCTTGAGAAAAAAAAAAAATTTGTGATTTTATTATTATTTATTTATTTTTAAAGAAACAAATATATGGAAATGGAATTTTATTCTTTCTTTAGAATGTAGAAAAATAAGTGTCGACGACCGGCCTCGATCGAAACGGGGCGGAAAAACCCCCGCCATCATCGCGGGCCCTCGTTCGACCACCCACCGTGGCGACAGCACCCACGCGCACGGGGCTTCGGGTGCTCTTTCTCTCTTGGTGGAAGAGGGTATTTGTCTAACTTTGGTTTTATGGTAGGAATTTGGGCCAAATTTTAAGGGATTATCAAAGGTGAGTGGAGTCGCCACCAATCATTGGGTTTTTCTAAGGTGTGATTGGTCACCTGTTTCTAGTTGATTTTATTACTGATCCTAGGTTAAGAAAAATGACATTTTTCCTAATCTAATGTGGATGGCAAAAAATCTTGATTCTTAGGTCCGGAAGTTTGGTTATGTGTGGGGAAGGTGTTATGCACCCCACAACGCCTGTCCAAGGACAATTCTTTGTTTTGATAAAACCTTAATTTTCGAAAATTGGCAGTAAAAACATGATTTCGACATTGGATTTTGGGGCTTTGCATACATGGGGGCTTTGAGGTTTGGCTTCTGAATGGGTGTGGTCTCAATCTATGCTTTCCTAAAGCATTCGAGCAAAGTGCCAGATTTCCGCTGCAAAAATCCTGCGACAAGTCACCTTACTTTCACGGCAGAAATTAGGCATCGCTTTGCCTTAGGTGAAATGGACTGTGACAATCACACCGAAAGGGGTGAGTAGGTATATATATACATACATCATGCATAATGCAAGCACACAGAGCAGGAAAGTAAATGCCTACATCCCTAGAGCATGGCCCAAAATATAGGTGCAGGAAAATTGATAGGCCAAGAATGTATTGACCCCTTGTAATGAATTAATTGATTAATTAGCCAAGTTTATTAATTAATCAAATTAACATGCAATATGCGTGGTAGCACAAACAAATCACCAATTAAACTAAGTATGCAGCGGAAAATAAATTAACACGGCGATTTGTTTACGAATGGGGAAAACCTACACGGAAAAAACCCCATTGGGTGATTTTAAGGTCACCACTCCCGAGAATCCACTATTATCATAACAAGCGATTACAAGTAAAGGAATCCCAGTACCTTATACCAACCTACAGTTGAACCCTTACCCCAATACCCTATTGGCCTATCAAGTGGTATCAGAGTAGGCACACTCTGATTAGGGTTAATCTTTGCTGTGTGATCCATTGACCCCTGTTTGTCATGGATAGAGGACAGTCTCTTATTATACCTCCTTTATTTGATGGCACTAACTATGCATACTAGAAAGTACGCATGAGAGCTTTCTTGCAGTCTTTAGATGAGAAAGTGTGGCAAGCTATGGAGATAGGCTGGACCAAGCCTACAGAAGCGTCGGCCGATTGGGATGATGCTAAGATCAAGGCGGTAAACTTTAACAGCAGGGCATTGAATGCCTTATTCAGTGCGGTCACAAATAAGGAGTTCAAGAAGATATCCTCCACTGAAACTGCTAAGGAAGCATGGACCATCCTCCAGACAACCTATGAGGGAACCAAGGCTGTCAAGGATTCAAAGCTTTAGAGGCTTACTACAAGCTTTGAAGAGATCAAGATGGAGGAGGATGAGTCGTTTGATGATTTCTATGCTAAGCTCAAGGACATAATGAACTCAGCTTTCAATCTTGGGGAAACCATTCCTGAACCCAAGATTGTGAGAAAGGTGCTCAGATCTCTACTCGAGAGATTCCATGCCAAGATCACCACGATTGAGGAATCAAAGGATATTGACAAAATTCCTTTAACTGAGTTGGTTGGCAATCTGCAGACCTATGAGTTGGGTTTGACAAGGATTGGGAAATCAAGCAAGAGTAAGAGCATGACATTGAAGGCCAAGAGCAGTGATACTGATGAGTCTTCTGCGGATGAATATTCTAAGATGAAGTCCTATATTACAAGGCAATTCAAGAAGTTCATGAAGAATGCCAATGGGAAGGGCTTCGACAAGGACCGTAGGCAATCCAGTTCCTCACAGTTCAAGAGCCAAGATAGAGGGAAAAAGGATGCTAGGGATGACGATCAGTCTACTGTTCCCTCAAGACCAAAGTGCTTTGGGTGTCAAGGCTTTGGACATATGAAACAAGAGTGCCCTACGTATCTCAAGACCATTGGGAAGAGCAAGGCACTTGCTACTACATTAAGTGACATAGAACTTGAGGATGATTCAGAAAACGAGGATGATGGAATCCTAAATGCCTTCACTGCCACTATAAATCCTACTGAGGGTATTGTTGAAGATGTGGATGAAGAAGAGGACTTGGTGGACTCTAAGTTCGAGAAAATGGATGATCAAGATGATATCCATACAGCCTATGAAAAGTTGTATAAGATGTCTGAGAAGCATGAGAAACTATATAAGCTGGCCACCAAGAAGCTGAGTGATCTGGAACTTGATCGAGAAGAGCTTTCCACAAAGTTTGATGAAACCAATCAGACTATTGGAGCACTAAGATTTGAGAACAATTTCTTAACTGAGAAGACCAAGAAGCTTGAAGCAGAACTGTTCCAAGTCAGAGCCCAGTTGGAAAGGACTTTAAGTGCAAAGCTCGATGAGATGCTAAATCTTCAGAAATCGGCTTCTAATCGAACTGGTTTAGGGTATGATTTCTCTTCTCCTAGTATTGCTTCTACTAGTATTACTATTTTTATTCCTTCTGCTAATAATGTTGAAACTGAGAACAATAATGTCAAAACTGATTTAGCTAGTAAGAACCTAGACAAGGGTAAATCTATCTTAGGAGCACCCCCTAAACTTGCTAAGAATGAGACTAAAAACCTTAGGGCTAAGAAGGCTAACTCTCAAAAGCCTAAACAGAAGAAGCAGCATCTCTGTCATCACTGTGGAGTAGCTGGTCATACTCAACCTAATTGCTATAAGTTGTTAGCCACTCAACAGAGCAACGACATGATCGCATCAGGAAATTAGAATCAGTTTCCATCCTCTTTTGCTCCCCTTGGAGATCTTCTCAAAGCTCTTATGTTCCTTTCGAACTTGAACGGTTTCAATTCTTCCCCCTCACCGCCAGTTCAAGGGTTCACTCAAAGGAAATGTTTTTCCAAGGTGTGGAAGGAAAAAGGCTCCAAGTGATTCTATCACTCTTTCTCTCTCTCTTCTTATTTTTGTGTTTGCATTACTTGTGTGTTTTGCTTTCAAGTTTTGAGTCAGTCTAGTTTTATGCTTTGCTTTGTTTAACATGTTTTTGTTTGTTTTCAGTTTTGTTTATTTTTTTTTTCATATAAAAATTAAAAAAAAAATTGAAAAATCAGAAAAATACAAAAACAATGTGTGTTTTGTGTACATTGGTACTTGTGTACCTTGGATAGCCATTGAAACAAAGTTTTCTAAACTTTGTATCTTTTGTAGCTTAGATGAGTATCTCTATGCACAACTAAGCAAGTGAGCTTTGTGGCTCGTGTTTGTGATGAGTAAGATTACGTAATTTCTTGTACTTAACACTCGTATCACTCTTTTTGACGGGAAGGACTAGAAAATCCTAAGAGAAAGGCATAAATAACCATCTCACCACTATTGCCCGCCAATCATGAAATGACATTTGTGTGCTTTGACATAGCAAAAGTGGAATGTCAAAATGCTTAACATAATTGGGTATTTCTTTTCTCTCTCTTATATGCCCATGCATGATTTGCTTAAAAAGAAAAATATGCAAAGAAAATAAAAAGCAAAAAGATCAAAATGCTTTATATATGATTGCAAGCGTGTATTCTAGGAGATGTGGGAGTTATAGGATGTACCTTGAATGTGATAGTCCCTATCAAACAGTTATGATTGTGTGTGAGTTAAAGTGATTTTCTCATATCTCAAATTGTCATAACATGTAGACGCTTATGCAATCTTGTGATGTTTTTCACACACAACACGCAATATTCTTTGCTACTTTTGATACATGTGCAGGTACAATGTGATTTGGCCATCACAAGGTTTACATGTGTTAATGTATGCTCATTAAACTGTTTTAACTTGTTTTTGAAATATAAAATTGGTTAGACTTGTTTAGTGTGTGTGTATGTTTTGGGATCTATGTGCTTAACATTTTAATTGTTGAAAGATGATTTTGAGAGCTTAAAATGTTGATTGGATCGTTGGTTGAGTTGCATGTTTGATTGCATTCATGTCTGAGTTTTTCCCTTCTTGAAAAACTGTTTTTAAGCTATCTCGACACCTCTCGACACCTAGCTTTTCTATTGAGCTCTTCAGTTGCTTCTTATCGCAATCTCGACACCTCTCGATAGCTAGGTGGATCGATCGAGAAACCTTCTGTCCCCTCGACAACTCCTCGACAAAACCTCGATCCATCGAGCTTCTTTTTGCCTTGGACACCTTCTTGATAGCTGCATTTGTCGAAACCTTTAAAGCTCGACACCTCTAGACACCTCTTGATCTGTCGAAAATTACTGAGCTTGTATATAAAGGGTCTTCACGATCTCAAACTTATTTCACTCGATCTGTCTCGATCTCTCTTGACTCTTCACCTCCCAAAACCTCTTTCACTCTCTCCGAACCTCTTCCTCAAGGATTTTTTGGCCTTAATCAAGTTTCCTTCACTTGGTAAGTGTCTTAATCCTTCATTTTCATGCATTTTCATATCTTTTGACCTAAAAATTGGGATTTTTGGAAAATGTTTGGGATTTTTCAAATTGATGAGGTTTTTGCAAACTTTTTGGGATGGGTTTTAAAGATTTGATCTTAAAAACTTCATGCATTGCATCTCAATTGCATTACAACTATATTTTCATGCATTTAGATGTGTGTTATATATATGCAACTGATTGTGTGCTGGTAGGATTGGATTGGGCTGAGCCCATGATGCAATTTCCTTTGCATGTCACATGTTCATGCATTCCCATGCATATGTTCTTTCTATTCAATATATTTTGATATATTTTTGCTGCTTGAGACTTTTTTGATTGTCTCTTTCTCCCTCTCTCTCTTCTGTTTGCGTTAGTCTGCTTTTATAGCACCCAAACGCAAATCTACTCCGTCCCGGAACCCTCTTCATTCCGGGGCATCCACTTCTTCTGATCCTACACCTTTTTCTGTCTGGTTCCATGATGAGAAGGCCAAAACAGACTTCTTTGAGAACTTCTCTAGATGAGGCGTTCATTCGGAACGCCAAGTCATTTTGTCGAACTTCTCCGACACTTATCTACCCACTATCATCTACAGTAGGGATTGAGAGTCACTTTGTGACATCCCGGTCACTTGTCCATCCGTGCTGATCCAGGAGTTTTACTCCAACATGCATGGATTTGATTATTTAGTACCTCTCTTTGTTACTCGCGTTCGAGGTACGTGCATACTGGTCACACCGGATGTTGTATCCGATGTGCTCTGTGTTCCGAGGGTAGAGCATCTTGACTACCCCGGTTTTGATCGTCTTAAGACTGTGTCTAAAGACGAGCTGATTTCTTCTTTTTGTGAGCGCCCTTCCGATTGAGGTGAGTGTCAGTTCACTTCTTGTACGGCCTTTGCTAAAGGCCCTAGGTTTCTTAACATGGTCATGACTTTTGTTTTACATCCTCTTTCTCACTATAACTCTATTACAGAGCCCCGTGCTCGGTTTTTGCTTTCCCTTTTAGAGCATCTCTCTATAGACTTTCCCTCTCATTTCATTCTTTCTATCATAGATGTACATAGGGATACGGCAACCTGTGATAAGCTCATCTTCCCTTCAGCTATCACGAGGATTTTATGCCATTTTTTTGTTCCCTATCCCTTGTCTGACCACTTACACGTTATGGGTACTATAGATGTCGCTACCGTTAAACAGAGCGAGGCGCAGTTTCATTCGAGGCGGTCCGGATCGGCAGTTCCTCCTACTTCTTTAGCTCCATCCACCTCTGCTCCCTCTACTTCTGCAGGAGGTGTGACTCTGGATGCAATCATGGCACAGCTTCAGCACATGGATGCTCGCCTTGATACACTCTCTACTGAGTTGTATCAGGTGAACACCCGTGTCGGCCGTATTGCTAGACGGCAGGCTCGCCTTGGTGGCTTTGTGGAGTCTCCCTCTCCTCCTCTCGAGGCATTAAAGGACGACGAGGCATCCGAGGCCGATGATGATGTTGCTGCTACTGCTTCCGATGATGATGATGAGGATGGAGATGCCAACTCACCCAGCGATGACGAGATGTGTACTTGATACTTACCCTTTGTCACTCGTGACAAAAAAGGGGAGTAGTTTTGGTTATGAGAGTAGTCATAGTTAGGGGGAGGGTTAGTATAGGAGATTTTTGTTAGGGGGAGTGTTGATTTTGAGGGATGTAGTGAGGATTTTATGTATCTTTTTCTTTTCTTCCTTCTTCAGATACATTGTTCTTGTACATAGGTCTTGTGACCATTTTGACATACATTGTACTTATATTCTTTATATATTGATGTATGTTTTTCACCTACCCTTACATGTGTTGTTTCTTTTCTCTCTTTATGCACATGCTTCTTATAACTTGTATGCAATCTATTATTTCTCTTTCACACTAAGATGCCTTGATGAGTTTTGTTTAAAGTGTTTCAGAAATACAGGTTGTCAAAGTCTACTTGCCATAAACTCTCTTCTTGCAAAGTTTTTCAAGAGTTTGTGTTAGGATAGATTTTATTGTATTCAACAAGTGAGTATGAGTTGAGTAATTTATGACTTCTCCCATATGTTCATTTGTTTGTTGTGGTTTTGTCATGGATTGCCAAAGGGGGAGATTGTTAGGACATATGTGTTTCACATGTTAGGAATATATATCACTATTTTATGTAATTGGCTAATCTTTTGACAAAACACACTTTAGTTGTAATTGGGTAGATCTAGGATGTGTTTAATGCTTCAAGAAACAAGGTTTCAAGTTCAAGTGTTAAAGCCATACAAGTCTGTCCAAGAATCAAGTGTGAAAAGTGCTGTTCATTAAAGCTCGACAGCTAGCATCTATCAAGAACTTAGAGCTATCTGAATCCCATAGCTCGACAGCAACTCGACAGATAGGGTATTTGTTGTGGTTTATGAAACTCAAATTTTCGAGTCTGTTTTTCATCCAATCCGTAATTATATGTTTGGGCTTTCTTTTCTTACAACCCTAGACATATATAAGGATTATTTTAAGGGCTGTCAAGGGAGACACAAGTTGCACAAGTGTTAAGCAAAGTTTTGTTCAAGCAAATTGTGATCGGAGACAGAATTTGCCCTAGTTCATCTTTCTTGTGAAGAAGCTGCTGTGTTTGTACACCGTAGGGTTTTGTGACCAAAGAGCTTCTTGATCTTCATCGTGTGATGAACTGAAGAACTTTGCAGCCAACAACCTTCTCTAGTTGGTGATTGAAGTCGCATACTGGGATCCGCGCAATTGGTTAGTCATGTATTGGGAGCCGTGCATTGGAAAAGAGAGATTGTCATTACAGAACAAGTCCAATTACGCGAATCCCAGTACGCGACTTCAATCACCAACTAGAGAAGGTCGTTGGCTGCAAAGTTCTTCAGTTCATCACACAATGAAGATCAAAAAGCTCCTTGGTCATAAAACCCTACAGTGTACAAACACAGCAGCTTCTTCACAAGAAAGATGAACTAGGGCAAATTCTGTCTCTGATCACAATTTGCTTGAACAAAACTTTGCTCAACACTTGTGCAACTTGTGTCTCCTTTGACGGCCCTTAAAATAATCCTTATATATGCCTAGGGTTGTGAGAAAAGAAAGCCCAAACATATAATCACGGATTGGATGAAAAACAGACTCGAAAATCTGAGTTTCATAAACCTCGACAGATACCCTATCTGTCGAGCTGCTGTCGAGCCACAAGATTTAGACAGCTCTAAGTTCTCGATAGATGCTAGCTGTCGAGCTTTAATGAACAGCACTTTTCACACTTGATTCTTGGACAGACTTGCATAACTTTAACACTTGAACTTGAAACCTTGTTTCTTGAAGCATTAAACACATCCTAGATCTACCCAATTACAACTAAAGTGCGTTTTGTCAAAGGATTAGCCAATTACATAAAATAGTGACATATGTTCCTAACATGTGAAACACATATGTCCTAACAAAAATAAACAGGGATCGCCATACTCTAGAGATGAGGACGAATGGTACAAAGCATGATATACCTAACACAAACCATCTAAGAGAGAAAGGGAGGAGGAAGGAAGGGGTTTAAAAGAGTAAATAACCAAAGGGAAAGGCTAAACTCCTAAACCTACTGAACACAGCTGCTTGGCTTATCTACATGCTTGCGTCTGCGCCTTTTTTGCTTGCATCTGGGAGACCGTGCCCTAGCTCCATGCGTCTTCGCTCTATGTGTGTACATGCAAAGGCAAAGACATGAAACCAGTAGACAAGCAATGAAAGGAAAGATGTAAAGAGTATATGAAAAGGCATAAAACAGATGAGCGTGATAGACATGGCAAGCATAACAGGAAAGCAAGCAAACAAGCGAAAAAGAAAACAAGCAAGAAAATGAACAAAAGGTGGTGTCCGCGAGGGACAAATGTAGGTTTGGATCGAATGTCCATAACTTCATTGTGTTGAAGCATGGATGACACACTAGCAAGCAAGACTCATGCATGGACATGTAAGCAAGCGTGTAAAGATGCATATAAATCCAACAGGTGGCATAAACAACTATGGCAAGCATATCATCACACGAAGCGAAAAAGGGGAAAGGTATGCACAAAGCAACCGACATCATGGCGATGCGTCCCAAGTGGTTACATCCAAATAGGGCCTCATGGGCGTCAGATGTAACCACACACCCACTAAGGGCGTCAAGCGTGGCAAAGCCTAGAACAAGAAAGGCTAACACAAACATAAAACATAGAAGCAAGCAAGCATAGACATGCATATAGGGGTGATCCAAACCCTTTGATGTGGGCCAAGGTGTATGGACGATGACAAGACCATAGGGTCTAGATCGGGTCCCAACCACTAGGCCAAAATACATGAAAGAAAGATAAAGCAACAAAAGGGCTACAATAGCACATGGCATGACAAACATAGCCTAGGTCTAGGCATACAAACGTGGCATGGAGCGCACAAAGCACATGGAATATAGCAAAAAGCATATAGAGAACGTAGATCCAAGCACATAAGCATGTGAAAACATAGATCTGGACATATAGGCATGGGAACATACGTGTAAACATGTAGAAATTTAGCGTATAGACATGGAAGGACATGAGTCCAAGCATACAAGCATGTGAAGACTCGGATATAGGCATAGGAGCATAGAACATGCATACAAACATGTAGATCTAAGCAAGACATAACCATAGACATGATATCAAGCATGTGAGCATGTAACCCTAATATCAACATAGAGCAAAAAGGGGAACAAAACATAGAAAAACATGGCATAAAATCCTAAGCATGTAGATCTAAACATATGAACATGTGGGAACATGGATCTAAGCACAAAACATGGCAAAAAACATAACAACAAAGATATTTAAGCTAGAAACATAAATAAAGCAAGAAACATGTTAAAGAAAGTAATAAATCATGTTATTCAAGCAAAAAGAGCAAGATAAATGCTATGAAAAGATTTAGAAGGTTAGGGGTGTGGATGATAGCTAAAAAAGCTACATCCACATCCCTAAACCCCAAATCCAAAGTGTAGAACTAAAGGAAGGAAGATTGGGTATAAGAACAATACCTTGTGTTGTTGGTGAAGAGAGAAGAATCAAGAGGCTTTGGTGTGTTTTTTGGTGTTTTGAAGAGGGAAAAACGTGTAGGGAAACCAGGCAGAGAGCAGAAATTCAGAAAAATGTGTTCCTCCTCTGGTCTGAGGGGTGCCTAGGGCTATTTATAGCCCTAACGCGTTTTTCGAGGTGGCGGCCCTTCAAGGACCGCCAGCCTCAAAATGCCTCTGATTGGATTGATCTTGACTCCCTTGGAAAGATTTTGACTTCCTGTTTCCGAAAAGGTATGGATCTTGAAAATCCAACGGTCGGATCAAAAGTTATGGCTCTCGGAGGTTTGTGGTGCATCGATCGGTGTGTCATCCCAGTTTTTGTGATATCTCGGCTGTTCTAACTTCGATTTCGACCCATGAATAGTCGTTGGAACGAGAATTTGATAATCACCACAATGGCGCTGGTTTCAACATGTTCTGACAGCTGGATCAAAATTAGGGTTTTTGGGCCCACCCAAGATCGACTTTGGGTCAAATTTGGTCAAAGTTGTCAAAATTCTCCGAGAAGCTCGGGTTTGATGTAAAACTTTGAAAAATGTTGTTTTGTGACGGTTTTGACCTTGTTTGACCTTTGGTCAAACCAAGGCTGACCAGGGGCATTTTGGTCATTTTAGTTGAAAAAGGCACTTCGGATGCTCCGGTGCTCAAACGGGTTGTGCCACGTTGTTCTAGATATTTCTGCGGCCCCGCGGAGAGAAAATGATATTTTTGGATTTTTCGGGGTCTGGCATGCAAATTGAGGGCTAACAAAATACGGTATCAACAGCTGCCCCTTCTTTATCTGATATCTCGAGTGCAATGAGAGGTGTCAGATAAAGAACGTGATTTCGAATTTTGTTACCCCCAAATTTACGTGTGGAGACTATTCATGGATCGAGACTGGACCTTACCTTACTGGACCGATCTGTTGCAGTTGCTATTGAAATATTTTCCGGGCATGCCCCTGCACTCTGGGAGAGGATTTTCTATTTTTATTTTTAGGGTTTGATCGGGTCAGTGTTGACCGAGTCAACGTTGACTTGGTCAACCCTGCCCGGCAGCCCTTATAGGACCGCTGGGCCTACCCGGCAGCCCTAGAAGGTGTGTCGGGCAGCTCATGGCCTATAAAAGGCCTTTTGGCTCATTTTCTTTGCACATTTCTCACTTTCTCTCTACTCCTTACTTCTACAAAAATTTCTAGAGTGCTTTAGAGCTTAGCGGGCCCGTCCTTTCAGCTTCAGTTCGCTATTCCAGTCTGCTGCTTCAATCTTCTCTGCACTTGAGGTTAGTGTCTATTTTTCCTTCTTCTCATATTTTTTTTTTTTTTTTGCAAAATGTTAGTAGCAATATTGCTAAAGATGCATGCTAGTATTTATTTTATTTTTGGAATTTTCAAAATCATATATTTTTGCCATGATTTATGTCGTGCTATCTTAGGAATGTATGCGTGTATTTTTTTTTTTTTTTTTTTGGGATATATGAGTGCGTGAATATGCGGGAATTTGAATGTTGAAAATAAAATGCGGGATATGGGTAAAGGGACTTACCTGGTAGTTTAGAAATGTGAGTCTGGGGTGCAGCCCCCAGTTTGCTCACTGTAAATTCGGAATTTGGAAAACTCTTTGAATGAATGTGAGCCCAGGGATGCATGTCACTAGTTCACCCACTATAGAATGCAAGTCCAGAGACGTTTGTCGCTGGTTCACCCACTGTAGATTGTGAGCTCGAGGATGCTTGTCGTCGATTCACCCACTGTAGAATGCAAGTCTAGAGACGCTTGTCGCTAGTTCACCCGCTGTAAATTGTGAGCTCAAGGATGCTTGTCGTCGATTCACCCACTATAGAATGCGAGTCCAGAGACGCTTGTCGCTAGTTCACCCATTGTAGAATGCGAGCCCAAAGACGCTTGTCGCTGGTTCACCCGCTGTAGATTGTGAGCTCGAGGATGCTTGTCGTCGATTCACTCACTGTAGACTGTGAGTCCAGAGACACTTGTCGCTGGTTCACCCATTGTAGATTGTGAGCTCAAGGACGCTTGTCGTCGATTCACCCACTGTAGAATGCGAGTCTAGAGATGCTTATCGTTGGTTCAACCACTATAGAATGCAAGCCCAAAGACGCTTGTCGCTGATTCACCCACTGTAAATTGTGAGCTCGAGGATGCTTGTCGTCGATTCACCTACTGTAGACTGTGAGTCCAGAGACGCTTGTCGCTGGTTCACCCACTGTAGATTGTGAGCTCGAGGACGCTTGTCGTCGATTCACCCACTGTAGAATGCGAGTCCAGAGACGCTTGTCGCTGGTTCACCCACTGTAGATTGTGAGCTCAAGGACGCTTGTCGTCGATTTACCCATTATAGACTGTGAGTCCAGAGACGCTTGTTGTTGGTTCACCCACTGTAGAATGCGAGCCCAGAGTCACTTGTCGTTGGTTCACCCACTGTAGATTGTGAGTCCAGAGACGCTTGTCGCTGGTTCACCCGCTGTAGATTGCGAGTCCAGAGATGCTTGTCGCTGGTTCACCCACTATAGATTGTGAGCTCGAGGACGTTTGTCGTCGATTCACCCACTGTAGACTACGAGTCCAAAGACGCTTGTCGCTGGTTCACCCCCAGTAGAATGCATGTAAGAATTTGCTTTTTTTTGTGAGATCATATGCTTGACATAGACTTGCATAACATGTTTAGGAAAAAGTGTTAGTTCATTTGTATTACCATTTAACTTATGGGCTTACCACTTATGTCTGGATTTCTTGTTGTTTTGTAGATCATGTCCTGGAGAGTTGGTTCCAGGGGGGACTGGGGGAAGGCCTCCGTTTACGCTATGTCCCACGGGGACGATTCTTCTGATGATGAGACCGCTTCGGCTGGCGAGCAGGCGACTCGGGTTCTACAGAGTCACTTTGACTGCGGGGTGATGACCCTAGGCCCACTGGTGGTATACCCATGGAGACCCGTTCTAGGAGGCGGCGCTCAGTCAAGACGACCAGTGTCTCCTCTAAGTCTCATACTGTTTCTAGTGGGGCTTCTTCACGGCGTAGGTCGGCTAGAGGGAGGGGGGCCTCCGGAGGAAAGATGCAAGCCGAGGACCTCGTCATTGACATAGATGCTGACTTTTCTAGAGATAAGGTCCTGCTAGAGTTTGGCGCTCAGAGGGGCAGTTTGAGGCCGAGGTTCCCTCCACATCAGGCCGGGGTCGATGCTCGCACTGGAGCTGTAGACAGAGGCATCCGGGACACTCATCTTCAGCGAGGGCTGAAGGACCATCCTTCCGC
Source organism: Notholithocarpus densiflorus (assembly GCA_030021035.2). Classification (NCBI taxonomy): domain Eukaryota; kingdom Viridiplantae; phylum Streptophyta; class Magnoliopsida; order Fagales; family Fagaceae; genus Notholithocarpus; species Notholithocarpus densiflorus. The sequence goes on from JARYZH020000002.1 coordinate 14,255,872, forward strand.
ACAGGCGCGGAAGGGAGAGGTATGATGTATTTCTTCCTTTGTAATTCAGATTCCGGTTATATGCATGTGCTAACAAATAGCTTCTGATTTTGAATGCAGGCGGCCGACAAGATTCTGGGTCGGGGTGCTTGGTCCACCTTTCTTTGGCTACTGTTTGCTCCGGGGACCCACCAGGGGTACGCCGAGTTTTTGAGAGAGCAAGGATTTGAGGATTTCCTGCAGATCCCTCAGTACACCATGAGGCATGGGATCGGGGAGGCTTTGTTACGGCGGTTTCATGCTGAGATGGGCACCTTTCACTTGAGTTGTGGGGAGTACGCGATCCTCCCTTTTGATTGGACAACCATCCTGGGTATCAAATTTGGTGGCTTCTCGATTCCGACAGATGAGATGAGCTTTGGGATGGCCAGTGAGCTTTTGGGCATCTCTCTCCCATTAACTACAGACACAAGAGGATATTTTGGGCCCACTGCGTCACCACAAATTCTCACTAAGTGGCTGCAGGGTAGCATTCCCTAGGGTGTGGCACCTACCGACATTCATCTTCAGCGATTTTTCCTGTTCTTTCTCGATAGTTGCTTCTTTGGCAACAACTGATCGGTGTTGACCTACTAGTTGTTGTGGGCTATAAGAGCAGTCTCCGATATTGGGAGATACGACTAGGGGTCTGTCACTTACGGCTTCTTCATCGCTTTCTTGAGGTGAGCCTCCCAGCGGGATTTTAGGAGTTTGGAGGGATGTTGGCAGATTTTGACGTGGTGGGCGTATGAGTACATCCCTGCTTTGCGACCATAGTACACAGGCTTGTCAGCGACAGTGTATCCTTGAGCAAATTCTTGGGCTCTCTATGCGATCACCAGGGTTGTTGTAGTGCAGGCGGTCACTATCTCTACAGCCTTGGACTGCATTACTCAGGATGAGATTATAGTCTGCCCTTATGATGGCGCACTGTTGAGGAGGCCAGAGCTCATTATTGCCATGGGCCAGTCGAGGATACGACGTTGGTTTTGGGCCTTGACGAGCTGGGAGTTCTTTTTGGCAGAGAGGACCTTCCACCAGGTCATGCCAGTCTATGGAGTACCTAGGGATTCGCCTTCTCACGGCTTGTCATTTAAGACCATCGTCTAGGGTGACCCGGCTTATGCGACGGGTTCCTTTGATGCCTAAGTTGATACCAGCAAAGATTATGCTACTTGGTTCGCAGAGTCTTTCGTGGGGCCTATCATTGGGGATGTCCCTGTGAGTGGAGGTAGAGTGCTAGGAGGTATTATCCGCGCTCAGGTGGCCACCAGGGCAGAGTGGAGAAACGCGCAGAGGCTCTACAAGCCAGGGTGATAGAGCTTGAGGTCACCCTTGCCACTAGGGAGGCACAAATGCAAGAGGAGACTGCTCGGGCATTAGCTCGGGAGAGGGAGCTCTGGCAGAGAGATAGGGAGGTTCGAGCTACCATGGCAAAGAATGAGCGGAGTCAGTTTCAGAGTGAGCTAGCCACGCTTCATGGCTATACCATGCTCTTGGCGGGAGAGTTACGAGCGGCTTGTATTCCTGTTTCAGTTGCTCCTTAGATTCCGGGTCGAGGGCCTTCATTCCTCCGTTCGAGCCCAGGTACATGCTAGTTCCTCCAGGCCCGCCGGGCAGTTGGGGTTCTTTTGCTCAGGCTCCGGGGCCTTCCTAGGATCTAGGGTACACTCCTGGCAGTTTAAGCGGTGCGGGTCCTTCCACAAGCCATTTTGTAGGCAACGATGATAGTGTAGATGATGATGATGATACAGACCCGTTTATTAGGGGTGATGATTCTCCGTAGGGTTAGCCATTTGTTGTAGCATGATGTAGCCCCTGTATGGGCATGTATTTTTTTTCATGTATCTTGTAGACATTGCCCCATGATGGGCTAGCTATGTATGTATATTATTCATTGCCTCTTGACAGGCCTGGACATGTATGTATTGTATTGCCCCACAGTGGGCTTTGATGTATGATATTATCTCTTTATAGCATGATGTATGTATGGAACAACGCCTCAAATTAGGACTTACATGTATAATCATAGAGAAAATCGTCATTGAGAGGGCTGCTGATATGTGACCTTAGTAAAAGGGCCTTTAAGAGGGTGCATATGTGTATGAAAGATAATGCCTCTAATTAGGACTTACATGTATAACTTCTAGAAAATTGCCTTTAAAAGGGCTGCTGTATCACCATAGAGAAATCTCCTTTGAGAGGGCCGTAGACATATGTGAGAAGCAATGTCTCTGGGTAGGACTTACATGCATAACTCTAGGAAATTACCTTTGAGAGGGCTACTGCTGGTGTAGGAGAAATAATGCCTCAGGGTAGGACTTACATGCATAACTTAAGAAAATCGCCTTTAAGAAGGCTGCTGATATGTGACCTTTAAGAAAAGGGCCTTTAAGAGGGCCGCAGATGTGTATGAAAGACAATGCCTCTGATTAGGACTTACATGTATAACTCTAGGAAATCGCCTTTAAGAGGGCTACCATATCACCATAGAGAAATCGCCTTTGAGAGGGCTGTAGACATATGCTAGAAACAATGCCTCTGGGTAGGACTTACATGTACAATTCTGGATGTCGCCTTTAAAAGGGCTACTGATGTATGCAAGAAACAATGCCTCTAGGTAGGACTTACATGTGCCATTCTGGGTAAATTTCCTTTGAGAGGGCTTTCGATGCATGACTTTAGGAAAATGGCCTTTAAGAGGGCCGCTGTGTCACCATAGAAAAGTCACCTTTGAGAGGGCTGTTGTCGTGTATGTGTAAAACAATGCCTTTGATTAGGACTTACATGTACCGTTCTGGATGTCGCCTTTAAAAGGGCTGCTGATGTGTGCAAGAAACAATGCCTCTGGGTAGGACTTACATTTACAATTCTGGATGTCGCCTTTAAAAGGGATGCTGATGTATGCAAGAAACAATGTCTCTAGGTAGGACTTACATGTGCCATTCTGGGTAAATTGCCTTTGAGAGGGCTATCGATGCATGACTTTAGGAAAAAGGGCCTTTAAGAGGGCTGCTGATGTGTATGAAAGACAATGCCTCTAATTAGGACTTACATGCATAACTCTAGATAAATCGCCTTCAAGAGGGCTGTTGATGTATGTGGAAAGCAATGCCTCTGATTAGGACTTACATGCATAACTCTGGAAACTGCCTTTGAGAGGGCTGCTGATATGTATGAAAGACAATGCCTCTGATTAGGACTTACATGCATAACTCTAGATAAATCGCCTTTGAGAGGGTTGCTGATGTACGTGGAAAACAATGCCTTTGATTAGGACTTACATGCATAACTCTGGAAACTGCCTTTGAAAGGGCTGCTGAGATGTATGCACGCACTATCGCATTTTCATTGTGGACGGTGGTTTTGAACCAGCTTGTGTCATACTCCTTTGCTTTGCACCACAGTTTCACGGGTTTGTCAGTGGCTTTGAACAATGATCGTCCGGCTGGGGGGAGAGAAAATGGAGAGATCGCGTGAAATAACTGCCCTAGTTTAGGATTTCATGCGATTCTCGACATGAGAGACACGTCCCCAGTGGGACGGACCCATTCTTGTATATTGGAAAAAGGGGAAGAGAACCGCGTAAAATAAACTGCCCCAATTTAGGGTTTTGTGAGATTTCGAGCCTGCAGACTGGCTGAAAGTGGCCTCGACTTTGTAGACCATACCATAATGTTGATAACGAATGCGAACACTTAGAATAAGATCTCCTTAGACACGCCATGAGGCGGTATGCACTGGTCACTCCTGTTATTACCCGAGCGGGCTAAAAGGCAACATCGTGAGAAACGACTCCCTCTGTCCTCCAAATAGGCTACAAAAGCTGCCGTGTGGCCGAGATCGGGCTTTAGTGTTTTTCTGTTGTAAAGTTTGACTGTCGGGGCTGAACCGACCCCTGAACTGGGTGAATCGAGTGAACCGGGCTTTGAAAATGAGGTTCAAGACATATGGGAGTGCTGAACGAGACGCACAAATATAAACTACCCCAGTGTAGGATTTGTGCGGCCTCGGATGCGCGAGTGAAAGTGTCTGGAAATCTGGTTTACTACTGGGCCGATCACGCACTACGGCGAGTGCTAAAATGAGGGAATCTTTGCTCCAAGGTGATCAAAAACATGCCAAATAGGGAGGGAGTGCTCAGAATGTGTGTAGGTTTGTGCCTGGGGGGCTGAAAAGCCTTGGCATGTGTCCCGAGGTCTGGCAGCCCTTCAAGGGCCGCCGCCTCGAGAGATGTGCATAAAAGCTGGGTTTCAGCCCAGTTGCAGCTCATTCAGTCTTGTGATTTTTCTGGGCTTTCTTTTTCCTTTTTCTTCACCCAAAACGCTAAGAAAACACCGCTTTTCACCTTTTTTTGCGTAGATCTTCATTATTTCCTTTCTCTTTCTACTCCTCTAAGCACTGTTTTTGTTCCACCAGTGCAGACACGCTACCGTAAGAGGCTCATTGATTTAATGGGCTTCAAGAGGCTCGTTGTGGAGGTGCTGACTTGGTATGGCAGTGGGATAGAAGGGAGCATGTCCTTTATGTTCTTGCATGATCGGTTCCATTTACCTGAGTGTCCTGTTGGCTACCAAGACGATTTTATGGATTTGGAGGAGTGGTGGGCATGTTATTGGCGTCATGCCTTCCTGGTGGGCTTTTTTGGCGCGGTTCCCTTCACTCTCAGGAGCTGTCAGTTTTGCCGCTCTCCCTCTGGTGAGTGCCCTACCTCATGGTACCTCTTTCATTCGTGCTTTACTTTCCAAGACCATTAGATCCTTGTCCTCGTGTCGAGAGGCAGGTAAGGGTAGGCTAGGCTGTTGCATTCACACAGTTGTGGTTCTGTAGCCACTTGAATGTCATTGCTAGGGATCAACCCATGGGCTTTGTGAGTAGGAATAGAGTCTAGGCTACTGTATCTCTCACTCTTCCTTTTTCCGGGGATACTGAAGGTTGGCTGAGATACTTATGCAGTCTGAGTCCCACTGACTGGACCTGGAGAGTCAAGTGGGGTATCACTAGATGGCAGGGGCAGATCCATTATGTCGGTTTACTCAGCATTCCCTTGGTGGGCATCTAGGGGTGCAATGGTATTTCCCGGGCATGGCCATGCGGCAGTTTGGGGTTATCTAGCATATTCCTCGACTTAATGATCTTTCTACTGTTACTTGCGAGTACAGGCTCATGAACATCGATGTAACAGTGATAGGGCGTGCCTCTGAGTTTTGGGAGGTGCGCAAATTGAGCATTGACTTCCCCCTCTGTTCTAGGGATGACTAAGAGTGGTTTTTTACTGAGTTTAGAGTGTGGCGAGACACGAGGGATCCCATCTTTGTGCTTGACTTATTATTACCAGTTTCGGCTGATTTGCCACTTTCGGCTGATATTCTAAGAGATTATACTCTAGAGTTTGAGATTAGGGTTGAGAGGGCCCTTGCGGATCTGAGGGAGTGCCTGAGGAAGGCTGTCAGGGACAGAGACTGTTGCAAGGAGATAGCTGATACACTCATGGAGGATATTGAGGTGATGAGTAGTGCGCAGAAGAGTGAGCTCACTACTCTTAGGGCAGAGCTCGATCGGAGGGGGCCAGTCCCTCCAGGCATAGAAGCAGAGTGTGTTCAGTTGAGATCCCGGGTTGCGGGTTTAGAAAACGAGCTTGCAGCTCTTACTCGAAGGTTTGCTGCTTTGGATCACACTTGGGATGAAGAGAGAGCCGCATTGGAGGCTAGTAGGGCCGAGGCTAGCAGCAGGGCCAATGGCTTAGCACTGGAGCTAGTGTAGGCGAGATCCTATATTCACTCCACTTTGGGCATAGAGCAGGGGCGAGAAGGCAATGAGCCTAGTGAGCCGCAGCTGGCTTTCTGTCGCCTTTAGACTGAGCTGGCCGAGAGAGAAGAGGCCCTGAGAGTTGCTACTGCAGAGGTGGGCACCTTGCAGGCTTTGCTAGAGACTGAGAGACAGGGCTTTACTTCTGATTCCACGATAGAGAGGGAGCTGGTCCGTCTTCGGCATTCCCATGACAGACTTAGAGAGATTGCCAGAGACCTGGGCTTTGATGCAGCTAGATTGCTTCGCACTCATGCTTAGGATGACCCGATTCTCTGCACTGGTTTTCGGAGGTTGTGCCAGGCCGTGTCTGATTGCATGGGCCATGTTTGATTAGCTGGCATTCTTTTCTATTTACTTTGTTTCTACACGTGAGCTATGTAGTTAGTATCCCACCATGTATGGAAAGGTCCTTCGTAAATTGCTAGGCAATTGCGTAAGGCCTTTCGCTTTTTGTTTGAGTTCTTAAAGCATAGTCTAGTATGTTAGGCATGCTTAGAAACTGAGAGATAGTGGAGAGAGATTTTTATGATGATATACAAGATATATTTATGAGATGAGATTTCATGTTTTGATACCAGAATGTATGAAAGAAACAGAATGGCACAATAGAGGCATGTTAATGAATATGCGGGCAAATACTTTGAAAATGCAAGATTATACAAATAAGTGATAAATGTAAAATCCATGCATATCAATATCTTATTTTTCCAAGGATACATCCTGTTCTAGATGGATCTTTTCCTTTTCCCATCGGGGTACATTTCCTATCGGCATAAGCCAGAACATCTTGAGTAGACCACTAGGTCGTGGCAGTGTTGTAAACAGAAAGCGATCTTAAAGGTGTCTTCATATCTTTCCTTGGATACTAGATCCATTTAATTTTTTGATTTTGATCATATATCCGAGGGGATTCAAATGACTAGTTTTTCTTTGAAGATGTGACCGAACCAAGATGGTTGCCTACGTACCTCCACGAGGAAGGATCAGGTCATCACGTAGTTCAACTGACTTTTGATTGCCTTAATTTTTTCCTAGACTGCCCTTTCAAGTTTTCAATCTACCCTTTTACATTTTCTCAAGCTCTTTTTTTTTTGGCTCTCCTTTTGCATAGACCGCCCTTTCAAGTTTTCAATCTACCCTTACAAATTTTTTTTTTTGTTCTTTTTGTTTTTTTTTTTTTTTTTTTTTTTTTTTTTGATACAAAAATGTAGAAATGAGGCGCACTGATAAGCTCCTTCATGCAAAGTACCGTATGATGACGTCAGAAATGGTTGGCATATTGAAGTCATGCCCGTCCATGTCGGCTAGAATCAAGGCTCCTCTGGAGAAGACCTTCTTTACCACATATGGGCCCTCATAAGTTGGGGTAAACTTTCCTTTGTGATCAGGCATGGCTTGGTTGTGCTTCTTCAAGACTAGATCGCCTTCTTCAAAGACTCTGGGTCTAACTTTCTTATTGAATGCTCGCTCGACGCGACGTTGGTACAACTGTCCATGGCACATTGCGGTCATGTGCTTTTCATCTATCATGTTCAGTTGTTCATATCGAGAACGGGCTCATTCAGCTTCTAATAGCTTTGTCTGAGATAAAATCCTGAGAGATGGGATTTCTACCTCTATGGGGAGGACGGCCTCCATGCCATATACCAATGAATACAAGGTCACACCTGTGGAAGTACAAACAAAAGTGCGATATGCGCACAGAGCAAATGGCAAGTTCTCGTGCCAATCCTTGTATGTGTCTGTCATCTTCACCAAGATTTTCTTTATGTTCTTGTTAGCGGCTTCCACTGCACCATTCATCTGAGGGTGATAAGGAACCGAATTTTTGTGCTCGATCTTGAACCATTGGCAGAGTTGCTAGATCATTTTCCCATTTAAGTTTGTCCCATTATATGTCATGAGCTCTTCTGGCACGCCGTAGCAGTAAATAATGTTGTGTTTCAGGAACCGAGCTACCACTGCTTGAGTGATGCTCTTGTACAAAGCGGCTTCCACCCACTTTGTGAAATAATAAATGGCCACCAAGATGTACTCGTGACCGTTTGAGGCTTTCAGAATCACGGGTCCGATGACATCCATACCCTAGGCTAAGAAGGGCCATGGTGCCGCCAAAGAATACAAAGGCTGTGGAGGAGCGTTCTTCCTGTCTTGATAGGCTTGGCAACGGTGGCATGTTCTCACATGTTTAATGCAATCATTTTCCATGGTGAGCCAGTAATAACCGGCTCTCATAATCTTGTGGGCCAACAGGGGTCCATTGGCATGGGCCCCAAGTAAGCCTTCATGCATCTCTTCCATCAGGTGATTAGCCTCAGAGGCATCTACGCATCGGAGCAAGGTAGAATCGTGGTTCCTTTTGTACAGGACTTCTCTACTCAAGAAAAATTGGCAAGCCATGCGCCGAATAAACTTCTTTTCACTGTCCGTTGCATCGGGCGGGTATTCACTGCTCTTGATATAAGCCTTGATATCATGGTACCATGGCTTTCCGTCGGCTTCGACTTCGACACTCATGCATTCTTCGATGTTCATGCAATAGGCTGGAACGCCATGGACTTCTATGCGCAATTGCCACATATCATCTCCTTTTGATAACTTGACCATGCTAGCCAGGGCGTTTGCAAACTGGTTGTGTGCTCGGGGCAAATAGGCAAATGTGATGTTTCGAAATTTCGGAATCAAGCGATTGACGCATTTCTGATACGAAATCAACTTGGTGTCTCAGGCTTGCCATTTTCCTTCGATTTGGGAGATGATCAATAGGGAATCTCCAAAGACGCTCAAGTCATAGGCGCCGAACTCTAGGGCCACTTGTAGGCCGACTATGCACTTTTCGTATTTCGTGACGTTGTTGGTGCAATCAAAATTCAACTTGACTGAAACAGGGATTTGCTGGCCCTTGGGGGAAACTAAGACTGCTCCCACTCCATTTCTAGTAGAATTGGCGGCTCTATCGAAATAGAGCTTCCAACGCCACAGTTCCACACTATCTGGTTCTGGTTCTAGTGCCATGACATCCTCATCAGGGAGTGAAATTCTGAAAATTCTGGATCATTTAGCGGCTGGTCCACTTGGTAATCAGCTATGGCCTGACTCTTGATGGCCTTTCTTGTCACAAACACAATGTCGAACTCGGAGAGCAACATTTGCCAACGGGAGATCTTCCCAATAAGAGCTGGCTTTTCAAAGATGTACTTAATGGGATCCATACGAGAAATGAGCCGCATGGTGTAATAGAGCATATACTGTCGCAGCTTGCGTGATGCCCATGCTAGGGTGCAACACGTCTTCTCAATGGCGATGTAGTTGATCTCACAACTGGTGAACTTCTTGCTTAAGTAGTAAATCACCCTTTCTTTCTGATCGGGCTCAATTAACTGGCCTAACATGCAACCCATGGAGGTTTCTTGTACCGCTAGGTAAAGGATCAATGGATATCTCGGCGTCGAGGGAACCAAAACAGGAGGGTTCAACAGATACTGCTTGATCTTGTCAAAGGCCGTTTGGCACTTATCTGTCCATTCTATCTTGGTGTCTTTCTTTAAAAGCTTGAATAGTGGATCACATGTGGCGGTCAACTGTGCTATGAAGCGAGCTATGTAATTGACTTTGCCTAAGAAGCTACGAATCTGTTTCTTAGTTTGCAGTGTCGACATATCCTGGATGGCTTGGACTTTTGCCAGGTCCACTTTGATTCCTCTTTGGCTGACAATAAAGCCAAGTAATTTCCCTGAACTAGCTCCAAAGGCGCACTTGTTAGGGTTTAGTCTCAATCTGTACTTGATAAGGCGCTTGAACAGCTTTCTCAAATCTACCAAATGATCCCTGGCAGTGCGGGATTTGGCAATCATGTCGTCTACGTAGACTTTAATCTCTTTATGCATCATATCATGGAACAAGGTTACTATGGTTTGCCGATAAGTAGCACCTGCATTTTTTAAGCCGAATGGCATGACATCATATGCATAGGTTGATGGAAATATACATGTACGCAGCGGAAAATTAACGGATCTACTTCATTCGCAATAGATAACATATGCTATGTAAATTTCAGAATTTAAGAACAAGAGAGTGTACCTTGATGCGGTGAAATTCAAAACCGAAGATCAAAAGCACTTGGGAACACTTTTAATCTTCACTCCAATTCCAATTGATGCCCAAGATGTGTGGTCTCTCAATCAGTTATATGTGTATGTTCTAGACAGAATGAAAGAGTGTCTCACACTCACATACATACCAATTCATGTTCATACAAAATTCTGTATGTTTCTCTCAATATAACTGATTATCTAATTGGGCTAGCCATTGGGCCTTTCCAATTGGGCTTTAGTATGTGGCTTGGAGTAGGAACAAAAGGGAATAAATAAGACACTAGCTCCAATGGGCCTTGGGCTTTTCTGTCAACTGTTGACAAGTCCAAAGTTACCATTAATTATATTTAATACCACTATATAAATATAATTGCACTCTAGGCCTTATTAATAAATTATATCCCAAGACTTTATTGTACATGCAACTCCTTCATAAAATATTCGTAGTAATACAAAGTCATTAATGTAGACTGCCACTTTGTTGATTACTACATCTTAATCCTTGAGTACCCGATTTAATTCTTTGAAATTATTCACCATATATTTATGAAATCCAATTTCATAAATATATACTTTAGTCTTACTAAAGTGGTTAGGCCTAACTCTCTGAATAACAAACCCATTAAACTTATCTCAAGGGAATATTTTGTATCTTCGCTAAGAGACTATAAATTCCATCTTGAGAATATATGTTCCATCAACACTAAATGTGGCTGCCCAACATACTGAGGTTTTGACTGTTACATTAGATCTCACTCCTGATATATCAAAGCAACCTACACTTTATGATCAGGTCCATTATTCTCTCAGGATTAAGAGTTCATGTAGATAGAAGTCGTGAGATTTATTATTCAATTGACAGTCGTTAGGAGAATAATAAATCTCACAGCGATCCAGTTCAATATGTCTTAACTCTTAAAATATATCAACATATCAACTAGAAGTCTCCACTTCCATGATCAAGACAAATCATCTTAATTGATATGTTATAGTCTTCGCAGATGAAATGCCCAATTTCATCACCGACTACGAACTACAATTCTGAGTTTACAAAGAACTTGTGACTTATATCTTCTGTGACTAAATTACATAAATCACATACAATGCATCATGGACTATATGATAATGTCCGAATATTCATGTTACCATTATTTCAGATAATAATAAAACAACTTTATTAATCACAACATTAAGTCATACATTATTTAACATATAATGTCATACCTAATATCATACATGGCATCTTACAATAGGATTTAAGGGCATTAATCCTAACATAGGTTCCCCAATGAGTGGTGAATGTTGTCTTAGCTTTGTCTTCCTCGGCCATCTTAATCTGGTTATTGTTGGGGTTTATGCCCTAAAATCTAATTTATTGGCATGTCATAAATAATTAAATAGTTTAATTATATGAGACTATCTATAAATGAACTAATGAGACATTATCTTAGTCCATGAGATGCATAGTATGTGATTTATGTGATTTAGTCACAGAAGATATAAATCACAAGTTCTCTGTAAACTCAGAATTTTAGTTCGTAGTCGGTGATGAAATTGGGCGTTTCATCTGCGAAGACTATAACATATCAACTACGATGATTTGTCTTGATCATGGAAGTGGAGACTTCTAGTTGGTATGTTGATATGTTTTAAGAGTTAAGACATATTGAACTGGACCGCTGTAAGATTTATTATTCTCCTAATGACTGTCAAATGAATAATAAATCTTACGACTTCTATTTACATCAACTCTAAATCCTGAAAGAATAATGGACCTGATCATGAGATGTAGGTTGTTTTGATATATCAGGAGTGAGATCTATAAGTCATGATCAAAACCTCAGTATGTTAGGCAACCGCATTTAGTGTTAATGGAACATATATTCTCAAGATGGAATTCATAATCTCTTAACAAAGATATAAAATATTCCCTTGAGATAAGTTTAATGGGTTTGATTATTCAGAGTGTTGGGCCCAACCACTTTATTAAGGAGTTACTAAAGTATATATTTATGAAATTGGATTTCATAAATATATGATGGATAACATAAATGATTAAACCGGGTACTCAAGGTTTAAGATGTAGTAATCTTCAAAGTGGCAGTCTACATTCATGACTTTGTATTACTACGAATATTTTAATGAAGGGGTTGCATGTATAATAAAGTCTTGGGATATAATTTATTAATAAGGCCTAGAGTGCAATTATATTCATATAGTGGTATTGAATATAATTAATGGTAACTTTGGACTTGTCAAGAGTTGACAGAAAAGCCCAAGGCCCATTGGAGCTAGAGTCTTATTTGTTCCCTTTTGGTCTCACTCCAAGCCACATACTAGAGCCCAATTGGAATAGCCCAAAAGGTTAGCCCAATTAGATAATTAGTTATATATAAGGAGAGAAACATACATAATTTCATAAGACTTTTGATAAAGGTCTTTCATTAAGATCATACAAGGAATGAAATGGTTTATATGTGAGTGTTGGACACTCTCTTATTCTCTCATTGGAAACTGATTGAGAGACCACACTTCTTGGGCATCAAGTGGAATTGGAGTGAAGATTAAAAGTGTTCCCAAGTACTTCTAATCTTTTGTTTTGAATTTCACCGCACCAAGGTACGCTTTCTTGTTCTTAAATTCTGAAACTTACATAGTACATGTTATCAATTGCAAATGAAGTAGATCCGTTAATTTTCTGCTGCGTATGTTTTGTATGCGTTACAAACATGTATTTTTACAACAAATGGTATCAGCGCAGTCTTCAATTTCTAATCTGTATAACATGTTTTGTGAGTTTTGGAATTAGAGATAATAGTTTCATGATGTTAGAAGATTATATATGTATTTAATTTTCTGCATGGTCGTTGAAACTATGGTTTGATGAAAATTGATTTTGATGTTATGATGTTGTTTAAATATGAATTCAAGTATGTTGAATTGAAGTTTAAGGATATAACATCAATGGAATTCAGTTTTGACATCAAATTCTGTCTATTATGTTCATATGGTAGTTGTTTGTTCATGAAAAATCATTGAAAACTGTTTGCAACTGCTCTGGAAAAACTGAAAACACGGGTTTTTCGTGGGTTAGCTTCCCGCGAAGTTACTTGCGAAAAATGATTCTGAAGACAAAAACTTTTCGTGGGTAAGCTTTACTCGCGAAACAGTCGCAAGACAGTAGTGAAAGTTTCTGTCTGATTTTTTGTGTTTTCAATTTTTTGCTTAACTCGTTTTCACTGGAAGTGCTTAGTAGCGAGATACTCGCGAGACAGTAGCGAAAGTTTCTGTCTGAATTTTGTGTTTTCACTATTTTGCCTTAACCCATTTTTGCAAGAAGAGCTTAGTCGCGAGATTCTCACGAAAATGCATTTGAAGGGAATTTTGAATTTTTTCTAAATGTTTTCAAATGTATAAAGTGTAAGGCAATGTGTGATGAGATTACACATGGTTCTAGCTAAAAGACCTAATGAGATCAAAGATATTAGTTAAATGGAACTTTTAGTCCTAAATTGTTTTATGATCAAAAGTCCTTAATTTATTTTAATTAGAGGTTTTTAATGAGATTAAAATTCTAATTAATGTTATATAGTTTCTAATGAGATTAGAATACTTTATCTAGTAAATTAAGGATAGAGTTCTTTATAACTAATTTTTGATTCATTAGTGTTTACGGAATCCTAAATAGTTTAGGACTTCCATTTTACTTAGTGATTCTAATAAGATTAGAGTCTTCAATAAGTGCAAGGTTATTAGTTGTGATGGGATCACAATTATTTAAGAAAAACCCAAATAATGAGTGGGAGTGCTAAAATCACCCTTTTGTTAAGTTTATTGTAATGTGAGTAGGTACCTTGTCTTGAGTTCGAGTCTTGCATTCCATGCGGAGGGTATTTACTTCACGGATTACAAGGTTAAACTTCTTTGTGATTGCGCGAATGTTCGTTACGCTATTGTGACGTGACTTAGTAACATCACATTGAATTTAAACAATTAAACACATTTGATGTGTAGGGTTAAAATTGAGATTAGATCACAATGATTTCATGACAATCCAACTGTTTTAAAATTTCTAGTGGGAGAGAGATACAAGGGTTGGATCTCACGGCCTCCATTATCGGTTCATAGTAGTGTGGATAAGCACCTCGTCTTGGCATATATGCCTTGCGATCCCAAAGGAGGGTGTTTACTTCATAGTACTACAAGATTGAATTTACCCATTTAAGGTAGTGTGAACAAGCACCTCGTCTTGGCGTATATGCCTCGCGATCCCAAAGGAGGGTGTTTACTTCATAGTACTACAAGATTGAACTTACCCGTTTAAAGTAGTGTGAACAAGCACCTCGTCTTAGCGTATATGCCTCGCGATCCCAAAGGAGGGTGTTTTGTTTCATGGTACTACAAGTTTAAACACTATAAAGGGAGATGAAATATAGCTACACATGATTCTAGATAATGGTGTACACTAGACTAAGTGTAATGTTAACCTCCCAAAGGAGCTATGTCATTATTACTTAGAGGCTAAAGGTAATATAGCATATTATTAGTGTATGATAAGAGTTATCATGATAGCACTAATAATGAGAATAGTTCTCAATCAATTAATGTGTTTATGATAAACTTGCTACCAAGGAATTATAGACATGGATTGGGTTGTTGTTGCACCTAGTATAGTATGGATTGGGTTTCATTATTGGATTATAGATAGGGGGATAACAAAGTTCATGCCTGATAAAGATAAAAAGGAAACATTTTTTTTCTTTGGAAAATAAACTGGAAAATGCAAGCAAGAAATGGAGGACCCAACCACACGATAATGGAATACTCCTTACTTAGTCGGTGCAACCACAAAGTAGGGCTTGGCGGTCCAATAGCCTACTGTCTCTCCTGGCATGTAGGGCCTAATAGTGGCAGCTGGATAATCCCTTGGGGATATGATGGCATTCACTGAGAATTCTTTTGGACAAAGCCAGATGAGACAAGCCAAATCTGATTCTTCCTTACATGATCCCTGTGCTACTTCTGATAGATGACCTCGGCTGGAGCCGGAAAAGTGACCCTGGTGTGGGGAATAGACATCCCTTGGCCAATGCACTTCCTTATCTTTCCTATGGAAGCTTGGAAAAGTTCTTCGTCGGAAGGGTCGTAGCCTAGACCGAATCCTTCTTTGTTATCTGGGAGTTCAATCAAAGAAGCCTTCCCATGTCCTACAACACCGAGGCCTTGGCCTAATTGATAGCCAAATTTGAGCATCTCCTTGGCAGCCATTAAAGTAGCAGAGGGCCATGCTAACTCGAGTTCTGAAGCTCTGGAAATCATGGAGACTAGCTCGAAACTGTGAAAAGTTGCCTCTGAAAAGGCATTGGCACCAATGTAGGGTACAAAAGTCTCCTTGAAGAAAGTCAGGGGTTCCTCAGCCATAATAGTGATCATTAGATCCTCGGATGAGAACTTGAGTCTCCGATGAAGGGTAAAAGCAACTACACCTACCGCATGTAGCTAAGGCCTCCCTTGGAGCATATTATATGGGGAATCCACCTTGATGACTTGGAAGTTGACCATGAAAAACATGGGGCCAATTCCAATTACTAACTCGATCTTGCCTTGCACCTCCTGAAGAGTGCCATCAAAAGCTCTAATAATCATGGTGGTAGGGCGGATAAGAGAGGTATCCACTTTCAAGCGCTCTAAAATGGACATCAGATAAACATTCAGGGCTGATTCGTTGTCAATCAGTACTCTGGCGACGATCATATCTTCACACTTTATTACTATAATGTACATGGGCAAAGTATGTTATTTACCTTCTGGTGGTAGCTCGTCATCTGTAAAGGAAATCTGGTTGGTGGCCAACACTGTTGAGACCATACCTTCAAAGGCGGATTCCGTAGCACTTGTAGGAACACATGTCTCCTTCAAGACTTTCAAGAGAGCCCTGCGGTGGACATTAGAGGATAGCAATAGAGCCAAGATGGAGATCTGAGCTGGTGACTTGTTTAGCTGCTGAATCACGCTGTACTCTGAGTTTCTGAAAATTTTCAAGAATTCTTCGGCCTCTTTAGTCGTGACCCTGTCCCTGACGGGTTCGATTGTACCCTTGCCAATCTCTTTCCTTCTCTTTCTAACTTCTCGGGAGTATAGCAGTGGCCACTCCTACTAAGCCCAGATAAACCTGAAGAGATATTGGAGCAGACCTTCTCTTTTCTGGTTCGAATGGAGATCAATGACACATTGTATTTCCAGGGGACACGATGATTATCTTTATAAGGGAACGACTTCGGCATGCGAATGATAACACCCTCTCGAGTTTGCAAATTGGGCGCTATAGAGAATGTCTTCGGATCAATGACCACTAGACTTGGTAAAATGGCTTCAAGGGCCTTTGAGTCGGATACCCCAGAGATTCCTGAGGTGGGCTTTGGCAAAATAAAAGGATTGAAACCTTGGATAGCAGGAATGATGGCAGCCCCCTCCTGTACTGACGATGAAGCTGGCCCTGTGACTGTAGGCAATGCAAGAACTAGAAGAGTGAATCCTCCAATGGCAAGCGGGACTTGCCCTTTCCCTAAATCTGATGACCCCGGATCCGTAGGCGTTTCTACGATCTCCTCAATGACTACTGAAGAGGAAGGTGATGAAGTAACCTGGCCAAGGCGTTTCAGTAAATATTCGTCCCAATCCTTCCTTGATCCAACTGATATAGCATTGCAGCTGATTCCTGACTGGGCGATTGAAGGACACAAGCTGGCGGCCATACAATCGCCTCTTCGCACAAGGCATGCTTGGAGCACTTTACAATCAAACAAGGCATGCCTGTCTTCATTGTCATAGAATGAGCAGATCCCCCAATCAAACCCCGGGGTTCCTATTCCCTTAAGATCAAGGTGGCTCTCTTGGACTAAAGCTAGGGGCATAACCTTCCATGGGAATGACGGTGAGGTGAAATCTGGAACCCTTTCTTTCACCATGATGATGGCATTCACATTCTTTTCTTGATGGGGAGGCAAAGGGTTGGTGATGATGTTCGAAGCGGCTTCGTTATCGAATTGTATCAATTTGTTGTCAATGAGATCCTAGATACAGTCTCGAAACTGGTAACACTCTTCCAAAGTATGCCCCTCGGCCCTAAAATGGTGTTCACACTTCTTGGACGGATCAAATCCCGGTGGAAGAGGACCTTTTCTGGGCCTCTGAAACACTGGCGTCACTAGCTTCCTTTCTAATAGGTAAGCATAGAGATCTTCCATGGGCATGGGTAACGGAGTGTACCTTCAGTTTTCCCTCTTAAAGGGACGAGGTGGGTCTGGTCTCCCTCTCTGATTAAAGGCTCGGTTAGGTGCTTAAGTAGATTGACCTTGTTGCTGATAAGGTATAGCAGTTGGGGTAGCATAGGCAAGAGCAACACCCTTAGGCCTTTCTGATGCATTATCGACCATATGCACATCGGCTTCCTTAGTCTTATGGTCGATCATTCTCTTGACTTGTTATTCAACCATGGAACTTAAAGACTCGGCATCCATGATCTTTTTGCTCCTAATACCCTCGTCAATGCGCTCCCCAATGGGGATAAGGCTAGCGAAATGAGTGACTTAGGTGCTGATCATCTTCTTATAGTAAGGAGGCTTGAGGTTGTCGATGAACCACTTGATCATCTCATTTTCCATCATAGGGGGTTGCACCTGTGAAGCTAGCTCACGCCACCTCTGGGCATACTCACGGAAGGATTCCCCACTCTTCTTTTTTGTCCTCTGAAGAACTGTGCAGTTGGGAGCTATCTTGGTGTTGAACCTGTAGTATTCTAGTAAAGAGTTGGCCATTTCCCTCCAGCTAGAGGTCTTTTCCAATCTCGCATACCATGTGGCCGCAGGGCCGGTCAAACTATCAGGAAAAATCTGGCAAAACAGAGAATGATTATCCCCATAGGGAGCCATCTTCCTATAGAACATGTGCAAGTGCGCGCAAGGGTTTCCAGTACCATCATACTTGACGAACTTTGGTGCCTTGAAGTTGGGAGGCATAATGACCTGAGGGAAGTTGGTCAGACTGTCTAAATCAACACTTCCATGGGCGCTAGAGCCCACCATGATATGAAGCTTCTCAGCTAGAGTTTCCACTTGGCTTTTGACTTGGCTATACCCAGATTCGGGATTCTTGTCCTTAGAAGGATTTGTTTCCTAGTCATTGCCCTGGGGTGATACATTGTGGCCCTGGTCCTAGCAAAGGCTAATTTTCGTTCTCGGTTTGTAGGCCTCCTTGACTATGACCGGAAGAGTTTAGTCCTCCTTCCACAACTAGTTGTTGCACCATGCGCATCAGCTCTGACACTTGCTCTTTCAAAAGAGCGATTTCCTGAACAGTTTCCTTATGGGGAGAAGTACCACTAGTAGACATCTCTCTTAAGCGAGACCTAGTGACAATGGGATCACAGCGTGGCGGTTGCTTAGCCTATTTCTTTTTAGCAATCTTTTGATCCTTGTGTAGAATAGGAGGTGAAAGAAACAAGGTGCATTTGACAAGGTGGAAACACAACACCAAAATCAAGTTAGTTTATGTTCTTGCTATTTAACATGCACCTACCATTTTCAGAAAAATTTGGCTTTGCACCCTTGATTGGGTATTTATTATGGTGAGTTTCTACTATGATGCAAGATTAATGCACAAGATTGGTAAGTAATGGGCCTTTTACAAGAAATGCAACTGCGAGAGAGAACTCGGCTTCTGATAATGTGGACTTCTCGGGGAAGCTCTTGGACACTTGGATCTCTTGGTAACTTGGACATCATGGATCTTTTGGACCTTTGGATCTCTTGGGGGAGCCCTTAGATTCTTGACATCTAGGCCCTTTTGGCAATTTTGACATCTTGGCGATTTGGATCCCTTAGCAACTTGGACAGCATGGATCTCTTGGACCCTCTTGGCCTTCTAGCAATCTTCTTTTTGGATCTTCCTTGGGAGAATTCTTGAACTCTTGATGCTTTGGAATTCTTGACAGCTTTTTGGTAGCATTTCCACCTGACCGAAGTTTCGGTTACTTGCCACAAATTTTATCTTTGCACAATTAGGTGATGGAACCAATTAGTGTATGCATGAATGCCCTTGTAGGGTTGTAAACCCTTAGGGATAGAGTATGATCTAGCATGTACAAGCAACGAAGTTGCTTTTCCTAGGGGTTTAATCATGGATGTTATGCAAGTAGGATAGAAGGAACCTGGAGTAGAGCACAATTTCTTTAGCGCAAGCAAAGAGGGCATACCTGTTACAAGACACTTTCCCCTGACCTCTAGCCCTATAAGGGTGTCCTTTCCTAGGCTTGGATGTTCACTCTTTAGGTTTCACCTAAATCTGATGGGCTCTGGGCTTGATTTAGTCCCCACGGGTTTGACATAACTAGGTCAACTGTATGCAAAGGCTTAATGGTAGGTTGTTCCTGTCCTAGGGTACTCAATCATCATACCCCTGCCTTCATGGAAGTTATGGGGCATAAAGGATCGAGGAGGCCTTTTCAGCTACTCTTATCCACCCATGGACCCAGAAGTGCCTACAACATCAGCCCTGAATCTAACTATGGGTAACACTACCAATGTTTCCGTTTGGGCATCTGCAGATGGGGTGATGAAATCCCCAAAGAGATGTGAATACGCCAGCAGTGCGGAGCCTGGGTTTGGCTAAAAAAGGGTGTATATGTCATGCAATTCTTAATGAAGGGGAAAGACTTTTTCAAAGCACAACATATAAATATATATATATATATATATATATAAACGGATAAAGGTGTAATGGAAATTAAATTTTGTTTCCCTATGTTTTCATGTGAAGGAAAGCTGTAAAACATGTGAGAAAAGTTGTAAAGCATGTGAGGAAAGTGGTAAAGCATGTGAGAAGAGCGGTATAGCATGCGAGGAAAGCGGTAAAAGCCCTATGTGAAAATACCTCAGAGTCCCCCTTTTGAAAAAAGATTTTTTGGAAAAAGATTTTTTGTTCTTTTGAAAATAGTCTACTAGGATATAGTAGAAGCTTTTTTCAAAAGGAAAGCCCCGGAGGCCAATGCCAATTTCTGTGTTTTTTGAAAGCCAATGTCCAAAGATTATGGTTCTATCAAAAGCTCTAAAGGCTAAACTCTCATTGATCCCCAGTGGAGTTTATCGATGCTCGGCCTGAATCGGAACAGGGCGGAAAAACTGCCGTGGTCACGGGCCCTCGTTCGACCACCCGTCGTGGCGACAGCTCCCACGTGTGCGGGGCCCCGTTGGAGGGCCCTTCTCGATATGATGGTGTGGTTCGTGCGAGGCTTCCGGTTCTCTCTCTCTCTCTCGGTGGAGGAGGGTATTTGTCTACCTTTGGTTTTATGACAGGAATCTGGGCCAAATTTTAAGGGATTATCAAAGGTGAGTGGAGTCGCCACCAATCATTGGGTTTTTCTAAGGTGTGATTGGTCATCTGTTTCTAGTTGATTTTATTACCGATCATAGGTTAAGAAAAAGGGCATTTTTCTTAATCTAATGTGGATGGCAAAAAATCTTGATTCTTAGGTCCAGAAGTTTGGTTACGTGTGGGGAAGGTGTTAGGCACCCCACAACGCCAGTCCTAGGACAGTCCTTTGTTTTGATAAAACCTTAATTTTTGAAAATTGGCAGTAAAAACATGATTTCGGCATTGGCTTTTAGGGCTTTGCATACAGGGGGGCTTTGAGGTTTGGCTTCTAAATGGGTGTGGTCCCAATCTATGCTTTCCTAAGGCATTCAAGCAAAGTGCTAGATTTTCGCCGCAAAAATCTAGCGACAAGTCACCTTACTTTTGCGGCGAAAATTAGGCATCGCTTTGCCTTAGGTGACATGGATTGTGACAATCACATCGAAAGGGGCAAGCAGGTATATATATACATACATCATACACAATGCAAGCACACAGAGCAGGAAAGTAAATGCCTACATCCCTAGAGCATGGCCCAAAATATAGGTGTAGGAAACTAAATAGGGGTCACCATACTCTAGAGATGAGGACGAATGGTACAAGGCATGATATACCTAATACAAACCATCTAAGAGAGAAAGGGGGGAGGAAGGAAGGGGTTTAAAAGAGTACATAACTAAAGGGAAAGGCTAAACTCCTAAACCTACTGAACACAGCCGCTTGGTTTATCTAAATGCTTGCGTCTGCGCCTTTTTTGCTTGCGCCTGGGAGACCGTGCCCTAGCTCTATGCGTCCTCACTCCATTGTGTACATGCAAAGGCAAAGACAAGAAACTAGCAGACAAGCAATGGAAGGAAAGATGCAAAGAGTATATGAAAAGGCATAAAACAGATAAGCGTGATAGACATGGCAAGCATAACAAGAAAGCAAGCAAATCAGCGAAAAAGCAAATAAGCAAGAAAACAAACAAAATGTGGTATCTGCGAGGGACAAATGTAGGTTTGGATCGAATGTCCATAACTTCATTGTGTTGAAGCAAGGACGACACACTAGCAAGCAAGACTCATGCATGGACATGTAAGCAAGCATGTAAAGATGCATATAAAGCCAATGGGTGGCACAAACAAGCATGGCAAGCATATCATCGCACGGAGTGGAAAAGGGGAAAGGTATGCACGAAGCAACCGGTATCATGGCGATGCGTCCCAAGCGGTTACATCCAAACAAGGCCTCATGGGTGTCGAATGTAACCACACAACCACACACCCGCTAAGGGCGTCAAGCGTGGCAAAGCCTAGAACAAGAGAGGCTAATCATGGTGATGCGTCCCAAGCGGTTACATCCAAACAGGGCCTCATGGGCGTCGAATGTAACCACACAACCACACACCCGCTAAGGGCGTCAAGCGTGGCAAAACCTAGAACAAGAGAGGCTAACACAAGCATAAAGCATAGAAGCAAGCAAGTATAGACATGCAAATAGGGGTGATCCAAACCCTTTAATGTGGGCCAAGGTGTATGGATGATGACAAAGACTATAGGGTCTAGATCGGGTCCCAACCACTGGGCCAAAATACAAGAAAGAAAGATAAAGCGACAAAAAGGCTACAATAGCACATGGCATGACAAACATAGCCTAGGTCTAGGCACACAAACGTGGCATGGAGCACACAAGCACATTGAATATAGCGAAAAGCATATAGAGAACATAGATCCAAGCACATAGGCATGTGAAAACATAGATCTAGACATATAAGCATGGGAACATACATGTAAACATGTAGAAATTTAGTGCATAGACATGGAAGGACATGAATCCAAGCATACAAGCATGTAAAGACTCGGATTTAGGCATAAGAGCATAGAACGTGCATACAAACATGTAGATCTGAGCAAGACATAACCATAGACATGATATCAAGCATGTGAGCATGTAACCCTAACATCAACATAGAGCAAAAAGGAGAACAAAACATAGAAAAACATGGCATAAAACCTTAAGCATGTAGATCTAAACATATGAACATGTGGGAACATGGATCTAAGCACGAAACATGGCATAAGACATAACAACAAAGAGATTTAAGCTAGAAACACAAATAAAGCAAGAAACATGCTAAAGAAAGCAATAAATCATGTTATTCAAGCAAAAAGAGCAAAATAAATGCTAGGAAAAGATTTAGAAGGTTAGAGCATCCATAGCAGTGGAGCTAAAAATTTAGCTTTTTAGTTCCACCAAAAGTTACTTTATCTATTTTACCTATACACATGCTGCAGCAGTAGATTTATTTTAGCTTTCAACACAATAAAATAATATAAACATTACAATAAAATAATATATCCTCTACAATAAAATAATATATCCCACTACCAAAAAACATCCACCTCTACCATCAGCCACCACCACCACCACTGCCACCACCACCACCACCACCACCGGCCACAACCACCACTCTACTTTGGCAACCACAACATAGAAAATAAAAAAAAAATAAAAAAAAAATAAAAAAAACAAAACCACAACCACAATCACAACCCCATCACCACCAGTCACCACAAACCACCAGCCATGACAACCATAACCACAATCCACTGCCACAGCCACAGCCACAACCACAACCACAACCACAGCCACAACCATAAACCACAAAACTCATAGCCAAAATCCACAAAACCCACTGCCAAAGTCAAAATCATCCACCACCACCACAACCAAAATCCACAAACCCACTATCAAAATCATCCACCACCACTACCATAGCCAAAATCAACTACCACCACTACAGCCACCAAACCCATATGAAAATACATTAAAAAAAAAAAAAAAAAAAAAAAAACTCAATCACAGCACGGCACAGGACAATCATCCACCACCACCAGCAGTCCACAGCAGGAAAGAAAAAACCACCACCCCTTCGCACTCATCCCGTTCCTGACTCATCCGAGTCAACTCGGCCCACTCGTCCTTCCTCAGATCGTAAACCCACGCCGATTCCAACATGTTCTTGTTCTTATCGTGCCCGCCTGCTATGTAAACTCGACCCGAAAAGGCTCTGATAGAGAAAACAACGGTAACCCATCTAGGTACTTGGGAACCGGTCGACTCAGCGATGGGGCTTGGGGAGATCGGCGATGGGGCTTGAGCTGGGTCAGCGAGCTGGGTCGACGGAACAGATCGGCGATGAGGGAGCTGGCCGGTGAGTTGAGGGATGAGGGAGATGAGGGAGCTGGTTGGCGAGCTAGAGAGAAAAAAAAATTGAGGAAGAAAGAAGGAAGAAGAGAAGCCAGAGAGAGAAAGAAAATAGGAAAGGTTTTTTTATTAAGAGAAGAGAGAGAAGTGTAATAAAAAAATAATTTTTTTTTTACCTTTGAGCTACAATGCACATCTAAACCCCAAATCCAAAGTATAGAACTAAGGGAAGGAAGATTGGGTATAAGAACAATACCTTGTGTTGTTGGTGAAGAAAGAAGAATTAAGAGGCTTTAATGTGTTTTTTGGGTGTTTTTTGTGTGTTTTTTGGTGTTTGGAAGAGGGAAAAACGTGTAGGGAAACCAAGCAGAGAGAAGAAATTCAGAAAAATGTGTTCCTCTGGTCTGAGGGGTGCCTAGGGCTATTTATAGCCCCGACGCGTTTTTCAAGGCAGCGGCCCTTCAAGGACCATTGGCCTCAAAAGGCCTCTAATTGGATTGATCTTGACTCCCCTAGAAATATTTTGACTTCCTGTTTCCAAAAAGGTATCGATCTTGAAAATTCAACGATCGGATCAAAAGTTATGGCTCTCGGAAGTTTATGGTGCATCATCCTAGTTTTCGTGATATCTCGGCCGTTCTAACTCTGATTTCGACCCATAAATAGTCGTTGGAACGAGAATTTGATAATCTCCGCAATGGCGCTAGTTTCAACCCGTTTTGACAACCAGATCAAAATTAGGGTTTTTGGGCCCACCCAAGATCAATTTCGGGTCAAAGTTGTCAAAATTCTCTAAGAAGCTTGAGTTTGATGTAAAACTATGAAAAATGTTGTTTTGTGAGGGTTTGACCTTTGGTCAAACCTAGGGCTGACCAGGGGCATTTTGGTCATTTTAGCTAAAAAAGGCACTTCGGGTACTCCGGTGCCCGAACGGGTTGCGCCACATTGTTCTGGATGTTTCTGCGGCCTCGTGGAGAGAAAATGATATTTTTGGATTTTTCGAGGTCTGGCCTGCAAATCGAGAGCGGGCAAAATACGGTATCAACAATAATCCCATCTTTTTTCAAGAATACTGTATACTATTGTGCCCTATCTCAGGGATGGTATATGATATTATAAAAAACGACTATGTGTCGGGTGGTTTTTTATTTTTTATTTTTAATTTAACAAACAAACACAAAAGGGGTTAAATAATATTTTTTCAAACCTAAACCCATTAAATATTTTACATATCATATCCATATTTTTTTAGGGACATATCATATCCATATTGAACATAATTAAAATCTTATCAATTCTATCATCATCACATCCCATATATATTTTAAAAATCAAAACTATTCTTAAACTTGTGTTAATAATCTTATCATGGATCGATTTGAACAAATTGTCAAATTGAATCAAGATGTGGTATCATAAAATTGAATATCCATAATACTATTTAATAGAATTTAAGAATTACTAAGCATTTTTATAAAAAGAAAAAGAAATACACTTACCTTCTTTTATTATAAATTACTTTGAGAATAGGAAAAACGAAGCCCTCACCATTCGAATCTAATTCTTAAGCCCACTCTCTACAAATACATGTTGCAGTGGACTTATTGGGCCCGGGTCTTGCGCGCTTTGGACTGGGGTGTACTAATTCGTTACACTACAATTGGCGCCGTCTGTGGGAAGAATTTGTATGATAGTGAGCGCGACGTTTCACCATGGTAGGATCAGGTCCCCACCCACAGGAATCCAGGGGCTCCCATCAACAAGACGCCTTCCATAATCTTGAGCGTAGGAGAGATAGGGAGGGTAGCCCACATACCACACAAACTAGCGGAAGTCATCCGCAAATGGGGAATCACTTTCCTCAGGAACGAAGTAACAGAGCCATGCAAAGGGAGATCGATGATTTGAAGCGGGAGCTACGCCATGCGCATCGACGACGAGCCCCTTCTAGTTCTGGTGTTTTCTCAAATGATGAAGATGATGTTACGTACAAACGCGACCCTAGGACACCGTCGAGCGAGCCTTTCCCCTATCACGGGGAAAACGTTCATAAGCGAAAGCGTAAGAGTCCACCTCTGAAGGGGCTGGAGAATGACGCCATGAACAAGGCGTTGAATCAAATTTCTAGGTCCCCCTTTACGCATCGCATCGAAAGGGCAGAGCTTCCTCGGCGATTCCATCAACCCACTTTCACCACTTATTACGGCTGAACGGATCCAGTAGAGCACGTGAGCCAATTCAACCAGAAGATGGCCGTCTATTCTAAGGACGAGGCCTTGATGTGTAAAGTCTTTCCTTCCAGTTTGGGGCCCGTGGCCATGAGGTGGTTCGATGGGTTGAGACCTAACTCCATAAGTTCCTTTAAGGAGCTTACGCAGGCTTTTGGTTCTCGTTTTATCACATGCAGTAGGGTGCCTCGCCCTTTGGATTCTTTACTGTCTTTGTCCATGCGGGAGGGGGAAATCCTGAAAACGTACTCGGACAGATATTGGGAGACGTATAACGAAATAGATGGTGATTTTGAGGACGTGGCCATCAGCACTTTTAAGGGCGGCTTGCCTACTGAGCATGGATTAAGGAAGTCTCTCACTGGTAAACCGGTCACCAGTGTGCGTCAGCTTATGGATCGAATAAGCAAATACAAAAGGGTTGAAGAGGACCAGCAGCAAGGAAAGGGTAAAACAAAGATTAACCCTCAGGAGCGTAGGGATTTCAGGTCGGACCGATTTAGTAACAATCGGCCACGGAGAGACTTTGTCGGGCAGTCAGATTCCTCCAACGCCCAAGCTGTCAACGCGGTATTCCGAGAGCCAGTCAGTAAGGTCTTGGAAAAAATTAAGAACGAGCCATTCTTTAAATGGCCGAACAAAATGGCGGGGAATGCGATGAGGCGCAACCAAAGCCTCTATTGTCAATATCACCAAGACCAAGGACATACAACCGAGGACTGCAGGAACTTGTGGGACCACTTAGATCAGCTGGTCCGAGAAGGAAGATTGAAGGACCTGTTGCATCCCAGCAGTCAAGCAGGGCAGACTGGGTTTGATTCCAGAAGAGGGGCGTCCTCGGGCCCACCCCTGGGAACGATAAACGTCATTTTTGCTGCCCCCGGAAGAACAGGGTCCTGTCCGTACAGAGTGATGTCTGTGGCTCAGTCGTTCGCCAATGACAGTAAGCACGAGCCAAAAAGAATCAAGATGGAAATAGAACCAGTTCTGGGTTTTTCGGAGGAAGATAAGGTCGGAACTATCCAACCTCACGATGATGCCTTGGTGATCACGCTCAGGATAGGAGGGTATGATGTGAAGAGGGTGCTGGTGGACCAAGGGAGTGCCGTGGAGGTAATGTATCCTGACCTGTTTAGAGGTCTGGGGCTAAGGTCCGAGGACCTAACTGCCTATGATTCCCCCCTGGTCAGCTTCGAGGGAAGGACCGTTATGCCAAAGGGTCAGATCAGGCTACCTGTGCAAGCCGGTCTTGAGGTAGTGGAGGTCGACTTTATCGTGGTGGATGTTTATTCTCCATATACCGCTATCGTGGGTAGACCTTGGCTTCACACACTGGGGGCTGTCTCCTCCACTTTGCATCAAAAGGTGAAATACCCTTCCGAGGGTCAGGTCAAAGAGATCGTCGGAAACCAGAACATGGCTAGACAATGCCTGGTAGCGGCCATATCACACCAACCTGAAGCTGAATCGCTGATGGCCGCGGAGGCAAGTTCATAGCAATTAAAATCTCTCGATTCGCCTATCAAGGAGATCCCCGAGGAGGCGATTGTGTAACTCTGTGCATATGCACGAATATATTTAAAAACAATCACAATTATATATATATATTTATTTATATATAAAATTTAAAATTTAATTGGATCTAAACTCTTCGATTTTTGCACCCAATAATTCACTTGCCACAAAAATTAAAAAAAAAATTAGATGGGACACATGGCGCAAAATTGGACTCCAATTAAAATTCAATTTAGAATCTAAGTGAATTTAGGCTCTTTGATTTTTGCACCAAATAATTCACTTGACACACAAACACGTGGTGCAAAATTAGACTCCGATTTAGAATTTAATTGGATTTTCTCTCAGTTTTGACTATTAATATATACTAGGATATAACTCATGCAAACGCATGGATGCATTTAAAATTAAACACAATTTTTATTATAGAAATATAAATAATTAACCAAATTATTAAAAAAAAAAGCATGTAACACAGGTGTAAGGACACAATTTGGCTCCCAAGTCCAAAGGATGGATAAACTTAGGCGCAAAGAGCCCAATACAATGAATTTGTAGAGAGTGGGTAGGAAAACTGGGTTTTAATGAGTCAGACAACAAACAAAGTGGATCCAGATCACAAGAAAATAAAGATAGACTGGTTTAATCTAAAGAAAATCGTCCTTGGCACAATCTGAGTAGATCAGTTCTTATATATTTCCTCTCAAGTTTGATTACAAGTTTAATTCTTGATTGCTACAGTGTTTTTCTCTCAATTTTTCGATCTCTTTCTCTCAAGACCTCCCTTCTATTTTATACTATCTTCTCCTTTCATCTCTACCCTCAACGTGCAGATCAGATTGTTGGTGTTGATCTTTGTCCCATCAGTACCTTCCTGAAGTCTTTGTGTAGTAGCTGTAAGGCTGAAAACTACTGTTCAAGTATCACTTCCTCATTAATGCGGCCAGAGAGTTAGTTGCAGAGCATTCAATGCGGTGGTAGCAGCTTTCCCTTAGATATTCCATAGCATTCCTTTGTTCTGTTCCTTCCTAATACTTATCCTCATCCATGGAACGGTCCGGAACGTTACTCTTGATGGCAGATTGCACCCTCTGATCTCGGGTTTGCCTAGCCAAGGAAGCATTCCTCCTTAGACCGCTCTCTTGGATGATCGTGATCAGACTTCACCTTACTAACACGGATTCCTAGGAAAGTGTTTACCCGTCCTTTGACTACTTAATGTCCTCGGATTGGGCTTTTGGCCCAATATATACATAGATATGTACTCCTGGGCCTATCACCCCTACAACAGGCATATGTATGGATACATTTAAAATTAAATACAATTTTTATCTTAAAAATATAAATAATTAGTCAAATTATATTTTAAAAAAGTAAACGTAATTAGTCACATATTAAAATTCTTACCCAAATTTAATACTACTCATGATTTTTTTTTAAAAATTTTTAATAAGATAGAAATGTGTGGTGATCTTTGTTGTGTGATGATTTTTATTGAGTATATGTGATTAGTTTTTTTTTTTTTTTTTTTAAATTTTCATAGTTCATTAATATTAGATTCTTAGTATTTTGTGCTCATTAAATCACTTGGCACAAAGATTAAAAAATTTAAGTAGACACATGGTACAAACTTAAGTGGATAATTGTGGTGTGTTCTCTACAAACATTTAGACACATGGCGCAAAATTGGATTTTAATTTCAAATTCTAATTAAACTTTCTTTGAGTCTTACCTTTTTTTTATTTTGGAATGCTCTTTGAGTTTTACCTATTAATATATATATATAAATATATATATATATTTATATATCTTTATAGACTAACTTGTAACCCTATGCATATGCATGGAGTTACTTAAAAGATATACATTAAGATGTATAGTATAATTCTTACATATATAATTTAAATATTATTGATAGTCATTCTTATATATTTTTTTAACTCTTTAAAAAGTCTTGTATGAATATTTAGGTAAAAAATGTAAATTGTCAATTTAAAAAAAAAAAAAATTTATGTTCATTAATTCTAGACTCATTGGTTTTTGTATGTAATAACTCACTTGGATGGATATTTATGATGTAGTCCCACATTTGACTCCAAAATTAAGAAATAAAATTCTCTCTAAAAATAAATACTTTAGGACATATGACGCAAAATTGGACTTTAATTGTAGAATCTAATTAGATTTTCTCTTAACTTTACTTATTAATATATATATATATATATATATATACACACACATAGATTTTGCTTTTGCTAATAAAATATATATATATATTACAAGTATTTTAGTAATATGTATGTGCATTTTGTTTAATTAATTATTTTCATCTACTCAATTTGTGTGTTTAGTTTATTTATTTATTTAGAGAAGTGTGTTTAGAATTTAGATAAACTTTAAATCTAGTTTATTTTTATAAAAAATTGAATGTATAATTTTTAAAACTTTTGTAATTACAATTGTAATTTTTTATTTATATTTTCAAAATAAAAATAAACACAAAAATTGAGATAAACACATAAATTTCTAGCTTATTTTCTAAATAGGGTCATCAATATCATTATTATTTCTCAATTTATCCTCTCTTAAATTGACAACATTTCTATCTCATAATAGATAATATCATTGTAATGTTTTTTCAATAAAAAAAAAAAAATTGTAATGATTTGATTTTTTAATGATTAAATTATAATATATAAATAAAAGTAAATAACTAAACTATATTTGAATCATTCTAAAACCTCACTTCGAAAGTTTTTTTTTTTTTTTTTTGCTGAATAAAAAAAAAAAGAGAATTTTCATGTATTTGAAAATAACAAAAAGTATTTTTAGTAGAAAGTAAAACTTTATCCAAGGTGAGTTTAAATGCAAAGTTTGACCGAGCAAAAGAATATTCGAACCATAAAAAGCATGAAAAAGAGTTGTCCAGAAGTAAGAAGTGCCTTAAACGTTGCAGCTGGCGTCACCTAGCACGCCAGCCTTGACACCGACACCAATAACCTCAAAATCCGCTCAAACCCACCATATAAAAACCCAACAAAATTTTATAAAATAATAATACCCACAATAACCCCAACACGTTTTTTTTTTTTTTTTCCTCTATAAAACCACAATTCCACACATAACCTAGCCTTCTTTGGTTTCACTTTTCAACCCCTAGTATTCTCCGCCTCCATTGTTATTGTTTTTATCTTTATCTTCAAAAACCCAAAAGCCCCTTTCAGTTCTAAGCTTTTCAATTTGCTCAAAATTTTTCAATTTGAAATCTAGGGTATTCGTCTCCGATTTTCTCAATGAATTTAGTTTTTCTATGACACACACCATCCTCATGCGTCGAATTCGATTGCTTCATTCGTTTTCAGTTGTATTTCTCTACTGGTTCTACGTGTTTTCATGAACTAGATCTAAATCCCTAAATCTTTGATTTTGATTTTATTTCTCTTTAAGCCTGATCTTTGTTTTTAATTTTGTAGTCTTAACTCTTTAGAAACCCTAATTTTCATAGATTTTGACAAATTCGTTCGGAAGAAAAAAAGAATTTGTAATTAATGGCTTCGATTCAACGACCTGCGAGTTCTGGATCCGGATCTGGATCTGGATCCGATGTGGCGATGGACGAGAGGAAGAGGAAGAGGATGTTGTCGAATCGCGAATCGGCGAGGCGATCTCGGATGAGGAAGCAGAAGCAGCTGGAGGATCTGACGGACGAGGTGACTCGGTTGCAGCTCTCGAATCGCGATCTGGTGCAGAAGATCAACGCCAAGGAGCAGAACTACGGGGCGATCGAATCCGCCAACAACGTTCTCAGAGCTCAGCATGCGGAACTCACAGATCGCTTGCGATCCTTGAACTCGGTGCTTCAGATGATCGAAGAAATGAGTGGATTCTCCGTGGATATTCCGGAGATTCCTGATTCTATGATGAACCCATGGCAGCTCAACCGTCCGATCCAGCCGATCATGGCTGATATGTTCCTGCCTTGATCAATAATCCTATCCATCGGTCTCTGATCTTTCATTGTTAGTAGAAGTCGGTTTTGTGGTGATGAGTCATTGTAATGGTGTTTAATAATTTGGGGTTGTGCTATGTTGAAAAGGCTTGATATGTTAAAATTGTTATGGAAGGTCGTTTGGATTTCTCATTGGGTTTGTATTTTGTAGATGTAGTAGTTTGTTTTATCATTTTAATGAATGTGTTTTTATGTTTTATGTACTCCAGTTATTATGGATTGTTGGGTTGTGGATGCGTTTTGGATTTCAATCTCTAAAAGCTTTGTATGTTGTTGTTTCAATTTGGTTCGCTTAGCATTTTATTCCCAATGTTTTTATTTTTTTTATTTTTTTATATTGTTTTTGAATCTAGGAATGCCCTAAACTGGATTAGGAAGAAAGGGATGAACAAGATCAATGTCATATAAACTCTTGTGAATCCACTTAGTGATCACAGTGATGGTTGGAGCTTGTAATAATACTTTAGTTGATGGGTTTGTTTCTGTTCGACAAAATATGCTCTTCATTTTGAGATTCCCATTTATGGGGTTGGATGATTGTCAGGTTTTCTTGTTTCATAAGAGCTATTTTCACTAATTTTGATATACAAGACCCTCAAATTTTGAAGCCTCCTCGTTGATCTTGAAATTCTCAAGTAAATGTTTGATGAATGTAATAAATATTAAGCTTGGAATTGGATAAGGAAATATGGTTTATTGACTTTGTTTCATTCGTCAATCTTCCTGCTTGATAGGATTCACCACCTAAAAGTTTTTGACTTCGTTTCAAGTGGATTCAATGTGATGATGCTGAGGTACAAAACCCGGTTTTAATGCATTTTTATGCTCATGATGGAAAAGAAAAATGAGACACGGAAAGAATCTTTCTTCGGGTGTTAATCCGAGAAAATGCGATTATCAAACGCAAGCAAAAAGGCCATCTATCTAGCCTCTGGATTCAGCTATTTCATGATAAGCAATTGCGTAAGCAACCTTCACTTCTAGCTGTAACGTTTCTAGTCTAGTCTATAAGACCATAAAACATATTAACGTCATGATCTCCACCGAAGCCAATTGGAAAATGGCTCATCATCTCATAATTGAATATTTTCCACAAATCAAATTAAAATATGAATTTCATAGGAAGCCATTGTCGGAGGTGGGAGTGGAATGGATATATCTAACACCTTCGCATCTTTTCTTAAACAGAGAACCGTGGTCCATGACCTATGCCACAGTCTAAACATATTTTGGCAACTTTTAAACATAATTCTGTTGAAGTGTCAAAGTAAACCTTTACTGATGGGTGTGCAATTTGGCGCAAATTCTAGTGGCAACATCTTTTTTCTATGTGCGTGTGCAATTTTGGCGCTTTTTTTTTTTTAATAATCCATCTTTTTTTTTTTTTTTTGGGGGGGGGGGGGTAAAAGGTGAAGGAGATTCAAGCCTTTTGCCCCTATTGAGCAAAATATTTGGCAATATGTCCCTGTTTCCAAACTATATAGGGGTGTGCCATTGTTTCGATACTTGACCACCCAATAATCGAGTTACTTAAGAAACTCGACTATTATAAAGCCGAGTTATGGGCAGGTTCTTACCACGGTGGCGATCCAGCGTGGTGTTTGGGCAATAAAATATGATAGGTGTACTGTTCAGAACTTGGTCAGTAAGAAATCGAGTTAATTCAGAACTCAGCAAGTAAGAAATCGAGTTACTGACCGAATAACTTTTAGCTGTTTGCACGTGAAGTGGTACTTGTGCTGAACCCGATGAATGAAAAATCGAGTTTAATAAATATACTCGACACATGGATAATCGAGTTGTTCTACCATTTACACAAATCAGCTTCTTATGCAGCTTTACATTAGATTCTCCTCATTTTCAGATCAGCTTCTCCTCATTTTCAAAATTTCCTCCCAAAAGTTGGTGTTATCTCTCTATCATCTCAGGTGAGAAACTCATTTTCTTCTTTGAAGTACATAGAGAATTTTATTTTGTAGGCAAAAAGTAGTTGTAGATATTACAAAGGTTTATCAACCATAATGTATGTTTTTGGTAGAGAAGAATTTTCATTTGATAGGTTGTATTACTTGTGCTTTGGTATTTTCTTGAATGAGTGTTATGCGAGTACATTAGGGTTATATTAGTTGTTTGGTGTTGTTTGGTGCTACAAATGTACAATAAATCTAATTTGGGTGATGAGTGTTATGTGTGTACATTGGGTTATATTGGGTCTTTGGTGGTGTAAATTTTATTGACAAAAAATTAAAATCTTTAGATTTGCTAAAACTAATGAACAGTTAATCTTTAGATTTGCAAAAGTTGAACGTACATAATCATCATTGGTCAGACATTAATAATAACATTTTATATTGCACACAACGTGTAGACATCAACAACAACGTCTAATATTTATGGTCAAATGTGAGTGTTAGTATTTCATTTTTAGCATGTAATAGTACACAAATTTATGAATGTTTTTGTCGTGTACCAACTTATGCAGCATTACATTATTTACCAACAGTTGATGCATATTGTTAACTTGATCATTTGATGTTATTATATTCAACGTCAATGTCTGGTTCTGGCAACCCTTTCATCTATAGGCCTTGTGATGTGTTTACTGCTATGGGTCGTTGTTGGGTATTGGAAGATGAGTTCAGCTATCCAATCTATCTGAATCTGCCAAACAGTGCAAGCGTTCACAATACCATGAGACAGGAGTGGGCTTGGTTACTCCGTGAACAGGAAATGTTTTATGATGAGTTGATTGGTTATAAGTTACCAGTGCCTCGGCGACTCACATCGTAGATGCCAAGAGACACGATCGACGAACTTCGTAAAGCATTGAACCGCATAAGAGAAGAAAATAATCGAATGAAGATATGTCTTAATCGATATCGGACCCAAGTCGAGATTCGAGAGTCAGTGGAGTGTAAGTTGTACGAGCACGCACAATACATGCAATCACTTCTTGCTGATCCCATTTATTAGTCAGATGTGGAGATGTCAGATGAAGAGTAATGGTGTCGTGGTGTAATTGGACTTTGTTGGAGAACTATTCTCCTTAACTATGTTTTTTGGACTCGTTCACGCGGAACTCCCACTCCCGCCGCAGTCCGGCATAGTATTCCCTCTCATCGGAATCTCTCTCCCTCCTATAGTTATCTGGAAAACGAGGTAACATCCAATTGCGCGTTGACATTGGAAAATGTGACTTCAGATCGGTATGTGTCAGATGAAGAGTAATCGTGTCGTGGTATAATTGGACTTTGTTGGAGAACTATTTTCCTTAACTATGTTTTAGATGTATGTGTGTCACTGTTGTTGCATTTGTACTATGTAAACCTTATTATTGATTGTGAGGAGCATGCACGTTATTCGTAATCTTGATTATTCCCACATAACGCATAAAAGTTAAATATTCCTACACATTATGTTTTTCAATATGCACCTACGGCATAACATAGAAAACTTAAATATTCTTACACGATGCCACCAATATGCATGCATTGCATATCGAACACTAACGCTACTAACATTATTAACTTAACCCGTAGACATAATACACACACCACATAAGCATTCATTTTGACAGGTAGTCCTCGTAGTTGAGGACATTGTTACGTTCCGCCAGAGTGAGTTGCCTGTTGGTTGCGGTGGCCAGCTCTTCCGCCAATGGTAGCATGTGATACCTGCACCTACAGAGTATCATAAGATTGTTCTTTTTCTTTTTTCTTTTTTTTTTTTTTTTAATTTTAGTCACTGCATGCTCATATTGGTGCATGTTTCGCCGTGGTAGTGTGAGCGAGATACAGTCGACAAGAGGCGCTCCGAGTCGCACGAGATCATCATGCAGAGCGTTGGACTCGTTCATGCGGAACTCCCACTCCCACCGCAGTCCGGCATAGTATTCACTCTCATTGGAATCTCTCTCCCTTCTATAGTTATCTGGAAAATGAGGTAGCATCCAATTGCGCGTTGACATTGGAAATTGTGACTTCAGATCGATATGTCTCAGATGAAGAGTAATCGTGTCGTGGTGTAATTGGACTTTGTTGGAGAACTATTTTCCTTTACTATGTTTTAGATGTATGAGACAATGTATGTCACTATTATTGCCTTTGTACTATGTAAACTGTATTATTGATTGTGAGAAGCATGCACGTTATTTGTAATCTTGATTATTCCCACATAACGCATAAAAGTTAAATATTCCCACACATGATTTTTTCAATATGCACCTACGACATAACACATAAAACTTAAATATTCTTACACAATGCCACCAATATGCATGCATTGCATATTGAACACTAACGCTACTAACATTATTAACTTAACCCTAGACATAACACACACACCACATAGGCATTCATTCTAACAGGTAACCCTCATAGTTAAGGACATTGTTACGTTCCGCCGGAGTAAGTTGCCTGTTGGTTGCGACGGCTGCACCTACGACATAACACAGAAAACTTAAATATTTTTACACGATTCCACCAATATGCATGCATTGCATATCAAACATTAACGCTACTAACATTATTAACTTAACCTGTATACATAATACACACACCACATAGGCATTCATTCTGACAGGTAGTCCTCGTAGTTGAGGACATTGTTATGTTCCGTCGGGGTGAGTTGCCTGTTCGTTGCGGCGGCCAACTCTGCCGCAAGTTGTAGCATGTGATACCTGCACCTACGGAGTATCATAAGATTGTTCTCTTTTTTTTTTTTTTTTTAGTCACTGCACGCTCATATTGGTGCATGTTTTGCCGTGGCAGTGTAAACGAGATACGGTAGACAAAAGGCGCTCCGAGTTGCACGAGATCATCGTGCAAAGAATTGGACTCGTTCACGCGGAACTCCCACTCCCGCCGCAATCTGGCATAGTATTCCCTCTCGTCGGAATCTCTCTCCCTCCATAGTTATCTGGAAAACGAGGTAGCATCCTATTGCGCGTTGACATTGGAAAATGTGACTTCAGATCGGTATGTGTAGATGTTTTGTAAGGGTAGATGTAAATGGGACTTTATATAGGAGTTTTGCAAGGGCAAGTATTCACGTGGATGTGACTATATGTAAGGGTAAGTATTCACGTGAATAAAGATGATATGACTCGATAGTGTATTCTTCAATGGCGAGCTGTTGAGGAGCACATGCAGAAATGTGAACATGACTTGGCTGAACAGTGGCGTCTGTGGTGCATGTGGTTTGCTGAGGCAGCTCTTTGATATGGCTATAGCTTGTGCAACAGTAGCTGGCTGGTAATGTGTATTGCAAAAGAGGTTGCATATTTATTCACGTGAAGACTATTCAGCATTCCTGTGCTTCATCTGACATGACTTGACAAGACAGGGTCGAGCTGTGTTAAATGTATCATAAACTTTTCAGGGATGCTTTGCATCCTTGAAAACGGTGCACTACAAAAGGATGCATATCTGTGTATTGACGTGCGTGTAGGTGATATGACTGGATAGGGTTCAACAGTGCGAAGCTGTTGAGCAACACATGCAGCACTGCAAACATCAGTGTAACAATGGTGGATAGCTCACCCCCAAAATTGATGCATAAACTTTTCAGGGATGCTCTGCCTCCTTGAAATTGGTGCATTGCAAAGGGTTGCACATCTGTGTATTCACGTGAGTGTGGATGGGTACTTATGGTCAGGGGTTCAACAGTGCTAAGCTGTTAAGCAGCACATGCAGAACTGCGAACATCGGTGTAGCACCCCAAAATTTTGCTTAAACTTTTGAGGGATCCTTTACATCCTTGAAAATAGTGCATTGCAAAAGGTTGCATATCTGTGTATTTACGTGAGCGTGGATGATATGACTGGACAGGGTTCAACAGTGTCGAGTTGTTGAGCAGCACATGCAGAACTGCGAACATGACTTGGCTGAACAGTGCCGAGCTGTGTTAGCCTTCTCTAACCTCACTTGCCAAATGCTACTATTACGAGCAGTGAGTGTAGCAACACTGGAGAGTTTATCCCCATATTCCCTTACAAACTTTTCAGTGAGTCTTTGCGGGTACAAAATTTAGTTACATTTTCTCAACATCAATGTAAAATTACATGAAGAAAACTATGCTTCCAAGGTTTACATCAATGGCTTCCGATCATCAAAATTGCAACATTAGGGAGCTTTGGAGCAATGCTACAGCAAACCAATAACTTTTGTTATGAATGAAACATTTTAGAGGCTGATCAGGCTTTTAGGCTTTTATCTTATTTCTAAGTACACCAAATATTATTGTGACAGTGTGTTGTATGAGCCATATGGATTTTCAATGAATGAGTGGTTAGTCTGGGTTGGATGAGTCTGTATGTAACGTATCTATATAAAGTAGTACACTAGCAGAACTAAGATACACGGATACGGGTATATGATATAGTGACTCAAACAACTCATATAAATGAATTATTCGTATTATTGAATCATATGTGTGGTTGGTCTATGTGGTTTGGATGAGTCTGTATGTATTGAATCTATTAAATTTTCATATTAAAGTTTCATATGTAGCAACAAAGAACAGCAGGGAAAAAATGAGAAACTGATTTCATATAAACTTAGCCAAAACTAATGAACAGTTAATCTTTAGATTTGCAAAAGTTGAACGTACATAATCATC
This sequence comes from Notholithocarpus densiflorus, assembly GCA_030021035.2. Lineage (NCBI taxonomy): Eukaryota > Viridiplantae > Streptophyta > Magnoliopsida > Fagales > Fagaceae > Notholithocarpus > Notholithocarpus densiflorus. Next base: position 14,293,764 of record JARYZH020000002.1, read on the forward strand.
ATTTGTCAAACATTAACAACAACCTTCTGTATTGCACAGAATGTGTAGACATTAACAACAACGTCTAATGTTTGTAAGTAGAAATTTTTGGAAATCATCATTGCTTGAATTTGAGAAGTCTGAAATATCTCTTTCATCATCTAACGCAGTAATTTCATTAATAGACTTCATGGCTCGCTCTTGTCCCTTCCCCTTTAGATGCTTCCTAACTTTTTGGATTGCGTGAAAACGGTCTAGTCACCTTTGCATTTGATTGTTCTCTTGTTCAAGACGAGCAAGTATGTTGGAGGTGTTAGAATTAGTGCCCTAAAATCCTATTGTATGATGCTATGTATGTTATTATGTATGACATTATGTATGACTTAATGTTGTGATTAATAAAGTTGCTTTATTATTATCTAAAATGATGGTAACATGAATATTTGGACATTATCATATAGTCCATGAGATGTATAGTATGTGATTTATGTAAAAAGTCACAGAATATATAAATCACAAGTTCTTTGTAAACTCAGAATTTTAGTTCGTAGTCGGTGATGAAATTGGGCATTTCATCTGCGAAGACTATAACATATCAACTAAGATGATTTGTCTTGATCATGGAAGTGGAGACTTCTAGTTGATATGTTGATATGTTTTAAGAGTTAAAACATATTGAACTGGACCGCTGTGAGATTTATTATTCTCTTAACGACTGACAAATGAATAATAAATCTCACGACTTATATTTACATGAACTCTTAATCCTGAGAGAATAATGAACCTGATCATGAAATGTAGGTTGCTTTGATATATCAGGAGTGAGATCTAAAGTTACGGTCAAAACCTCAGTATATTGGGCAGCCATATTTAGTGTTGATGGAATATATATTCTCAAGATGGAATTCATAGTCTCTTAACGGAGATACAAAATATTCCCTTGAGATAAGTTTAATGGGTTTGTTATTCAGAATGTTAGGCCTAACTACTTTAGTAAATAGTTACTAAAGTATATATTTATGAAATTGGATTTCATAAATATATGATGAATAACTTAAAGGATTAAATCGGGTACTCAAGGATTAAGATATAGTAATTTACAAAGTGGCAGTCTATATTCATGATTTTGTATTACTACGAATATTTTATGAAGGGGTTGCATGTACAATAAAGTCTTGGGATATAATTTATTAATAAGGTCTAGAGTGCAATTATATTTATATAGTGGTATTAAATATAATTAATGGTAACTTTGAATTTGTCAAGAGTTGACAGAAAAGCCCAAGACTCGTTGAAGCTAGTGTCTTATTTGTTCCCTTTTGGTCCCACTCCAAGTCACATACTAAAGCCCAATTGGAAAGACCCAAAAGGCTAACCCAATTAGATAATCAGTTATAAGGAGAGAAACATATAGAATTAAAAAAGAGAACATGAAATGGCATGTATGTGAGTGTTGGACACTCTTTCATTCTCTCTTGAACATACACATATAACTAATTAAGAGACCACACTTCTTGGGCATCAAGTGGAATTGGAGTGAAGATTAAAAGTTTTCCCAAATGCTTCTAATCTTTGGTTTTGAATTTCACCGCTTCAAGGTACACTCTCTTGTTCTTATATTCTGAAACTTACATAGCACATGTTATCAATTGCGTATGAAGTAGATCCATTATTTTTCTGCTGCATATGTTTTGTATGCGATACAAACATGTATTTTTCCATCAAATTTCCGCTGCATATATTTTGTATGTGATACAAACATGTATTTTTCCATCAGCAGGTTCATCTCTAGGTAACTCGGCTGAGCGTGCCTTAGGAACTCGTAACCCGTGCCATCGATAGTACACCTCCATTGTGGTGGTAACTGTACTTAGTTTTGTAGGTTTGCCGACCATGATGTGTCTGACGCTTCCAAGACTCTCGTACGTGTATATTGGCAAATTAACGAAATCTCTCTTCTTTCCAACCCATTTCCCTCCATAGTGGTCTGTGTATGTCTATAGTTGTTGATTTGCTGGAACTTATGATGATCCATTTGTTGAAGTAGATCCAAACTTGTTTCGCATTTTACGATTTGACGTTGAGGCGTTGCGACTCATAGCTTAGTCAATCTACGAAGTTAGTGGGGTAGAAAGATGATCATTATTGTGTTGCATTTATAACCTCATTTCATGGTCCAAGCATTACTATTTCAGTTATTAGGGCTTGTCATGTCAATACAGGCTGGAAAAACACTATATGAACAGGATTTTAAATGTTCCCAATGTCACATCAAACGTGGGCAGTAGTTACAACATTAGATGTAAATGAAAATCTGTGCATCCAATTGCACAACTGTGTAGTAAGTGGCTAACCATTATTGATCCTTTCACCGTAAAATAATTATATTTGAAATTTAAACTCTTTTTCACTTTTGTTATGGATGTGTAGTAAGTGGGATTTTTTTAAATGTGTAGTTTTTCTTTTTTTGATAAACTTTTAAATAAGGATAGGGTCACACCAATTCCCCACCTTAATCTTTTAAATTTCCCTAAAATTTAGCCTTTTATTTTCTTGGACAATCAGATATGTTAGTGCCTAAATATAAGGATATGGATGGAGAAGTGGAAACATATATACTTTTGGATAATCAGTGACAGGAAACAGGAAATGTATGAGTACGGCAAATTTAATCTAATTTTAATTATAAACTAGCCTCTGACCACGCGCGTGCTCAGAGGCTGTTCTATTTTTTGGGTAAGGGTTAATTTAGAGCATTTATTATAATTTGGGATTACTACATTTTCCAATCACAAAAAAAATAACCTAGGGGTGTGATGAGTATTATGTGCGGTGAAATAATTTTCCATCACAACGCCGTACTTTTTTTTTTTTTTTTTTTGGAAAATGTAGTAATCCCAAATTATCATAAATGCTCTAAATTAACCCTTACCCACAAAATAGAACAACCTCTGAGCACGCGCATGCTCAGAGGCTAGTATCTGTCTAACAACTCTTATTTATGATCTCTTTTATTTTTTTGGTATAGTCATTGCAGAACTAATCGATAATGCATCTGATGAGGTAGGTTCCTTTCTGTTATCATTTCAATGACTGTAGTTTTCCTTCAAATATGCATATGTTATCAGTGAGGTTACCTTATCCACATTCCAATTAAAGGAAAAAAAGAAAGAAAATGATCATTCAATATAAAAGTCATCACATATTGTGAATATGGTCATATTATCATAAAATTAAAACCATGTTTGTGGACCTTGAAGAGTATATATAATAATATACAAATACTTGAAAATCACACTAAATAACTTTCATATAATCTATGGAAGCTACAAAAACTACTCTCCCCCTACCCTACAATCCCTACTTCCCCTGTCTGTTATGTATTGCCAAAGGCAATCATCAAGAGTCAGAGGGTGGAGGAGGTGGAAAAGCACTCCTATACTCTGAAAATCCGCTCTTAAAGCAGCAACCTCAGCAATAAGCCCATCTAAAAGCTGTCCATGAGCTACTTGAGTCATCATAAAGGTCTCCATCATAGCACGAAGAGAGAGAGGAGGAGGAACAGTGGGCTCTGCAGCTGCGCTGTCAACATCGTCACCATCGTCAGCAACAGCAGCTATAGGATCAATAGGACTCTCCTCAGCATGAACGTCTCCAGCGGTGGACTGTACTCGTGGTCTTTTTGATGAACCAACACTCAATCCAACATTCTTCTTTTGTGCACTCTGCTGTTTGAGAAAGGTGGCTCCTATAGGGGCTGTGATGTGGATCAACTCTAGGGAAGGAAAGTTTTCTAACTGTAAAAAGTTTAGAACCCTATAGATGAAATTTGGAAAGAATAGACCATGCTTCTTACACTTGCTCCTATGTGCCTCAGCAAGCATTTGAATGAAAAGGGAAGGAAAACAAATGGAGGCATTAGTGACGAGGGCATACAAAAAGAAACACCTCTCTATAGGAATAGTATGGACATGGGAGATGGGGAAGATGTTGTGACAAGCTATCCTAAAGAAGATATAATTAAGCTCGGTTAACTCACTTGAGTTAATTCTTGGGTCAGATCCCCATGTCACTGATCTTCCGCAAAGAAGATTCATAACATCAGATATAGGAGTACGCTTCGAGTATGGATAAGTAGGTCTACAAACACGAGGTACATTAAGAGCATTGGACACAGCATTCTTAGTTATGACAAAATTTTGACCTCGAATCCAGGTACTCAGATTATCGTCAGAACGAATATGGAGATTAATAGAACTCCCTAATCAGGGCAGCTGGAGGGGGTTGTAAATCTTTACATAGAGACAACCAATTCCTACACTGCAGATTCCTATGGACAGAAAGAGGTAATTCATCTAGATTGATTTGTCGTTCTGGCCAAATATTCCTATACTGAATTACGTTTTCAAACCTTTGCTCGTTTATAACCGTTTCAAACCTTATTTGATCAAACACAATTGCAGGCTCAGATGAGGAGGTAGACACTCTTTTGGCTTTGGTTTTAATGGTTTTAGACTTCTTAGGAGCCATAACTAGGATCTATAGAGACGAAACGAAAGCACAACAGAAAACCAATATTCAAAACTGCGTTAGAGACACATAAAAACAATGTACATATGCATGAGGAAAAGACTACATGATGCATGGATACAATTGGGACATGAATGAATGCATTGAAATGATCAATTTTCTGATAATATATGAACATTGACCTATGCTGTCAAGTTATTTGAAAAACATGCGAACCCACACTGCACATTGTGCAGCGGGTGTAAAACCAGTGACTAACAATCCATCAAACTTTAGACGATGGTAAATTTCAGGCAATTATACCCAATTCAACAAAACCCCAAATTCCATGAAGAACAAGATTGGCAAATGAACCAACATGCATACCCAGATGTTGGTTCATTTGAATATAAACAATAGAGAACGTGTCACCAACATACATACACAACAACCCATGAAGCGGTTCAGATCAAAACTACTCATATTCATCAAAATCCCCAAATTCCCAATATGAAGACATGAACCCTAATTTCCCATTTTTCACAAATCATGAGTTCTTTGCAATTAAAGGGTAGAAAATGTGTGTACAACATCCATACAAAAAAACCCATTACGTATTTCACGTCAAAACACCCACACCCATGAAAATCCCTAAATTCCATATGAACATATGAACCCTAAATTCAATGGGCTTTTACAAATCAGCTATGTTTATGTAATTAAAGGGTACAAATCGTATGAACAACATGCATACGTAAAAACCTATGAACCATTTCAGACCACAACACCCAAAATCATGAAAATCTCCAAACTTGCATAGTTCAAAATTTCAACTTTTAAAGGGAGATTAATGCAGGATTTTCAGTTAATTTGAATGGGAAGCAAGGGTAAAAGAGTCTTACTACAGTTGAGGATCGATGTTTGGAGGCCGGGAAGTCGCTTTTGAGCCAGAGGAATCGAGAGCAATCAAACTGCTGCTTCTGTGGGGAGTCGAGAGCAACAATCCAACAACAGAAATAACACTGAACAATTTGCCCCTGCCCTAAAAATTGAGAATCCACATAACTCGACACTAACAGAATCGAGTATTATAATACTCGATACCAACATAGTCGAGTTTCATAATATCTGACCGATCTAACACCAATCGAATACCAATCGATTTTTACAGAGAAGTTTTGCCTCACTCATGCATTTTTTCGATGGGTCGGACCCCAGTTTCAATTGATCAAAAGGGAAGGGAAATTCGTTACAAATACTCGACTATACTGGTATCGAGTTTAATAATTAGAACTCGCTACCATAAAAGCCGAGTATTAGGGATCAGCCTACCCAGAAATGGTTACAGATTACTCGATTTTAGTGGTATCGAGTTACTATAACAGATCTCGATAAGTGCACCATCGAGTTATGTGGAAAACCCATTACTACTCTAAGCACGTTTCTTTTGTTGTCAACTGCAGCTTAGTTTTATCAATACACCAGCTATGTTATGTTTATTAGAATTTTCATGAAACACTTGTGCATTGCAATAAATAGTTGCTTTTGAGATTGCCCCTGCTATAAATAATTTTTGCCACCAAGTTGTAGAAACTGGAAATCATACTAAACATAAGGCATTGCTTGTAATAACTACAATTTCCATGTAATTGAATTGTTCGCTTGACCAGCTTAGTGAAACCTTCAAAGTACATAACATTAATGCCATTAACAAAGTGCATGACCACATAAGTACATAACAAAGTACAAAACTTAGTATCAACTTCCAAGCAAAAAATGTCATCTAACACCGTCTTTTCATCATGTACCCGTTCAACTGGTGTCGTTCGGGTGCTTCCTTAGGTGGTGGGGATCATCCTGGCTGTGCAACGTACGTTTGTTATCACCCATCCACCTTAGATGCCGTATCTACTGTAAACAGTTCAAATGTGTTAGGTTTCATGGACCTATATAAGTTATTAGCAAGCAACATAGCCACAACAATGCTCAAATTCATGACTTACGACGAAGGATGTGACAAAACTATTGAACAACCTCATTTCATGATTCTCCAGTGAGCATCATATTTAAATAACAATTGGACTCATTTGCCTATCCATGCATGAACACCAACATTTGTTTCATCTTCAAACCAAATACTTACTATGGCAATAGAGAACAATTTACTACTACTGAGTTGTTAACAGTCACGCAACGATTTATATGACAAAAGTTGTTAAGAAATGGAAGCTTTACCTATGATGCAGCTCCACCGCTTGTTGACTCTGCATTTTGAGTAGGACATGTTCTACGGTTGTGCCCCTCTTGGCGACACAACCCACATCTTAACTTTGGTCCATTCTCGACCCATAGGGAGCTCGGCAACTCCCTATCATCCTCGTCCATCTCATTGCGGATTCATGTGGATACAGGCCAACCTTTGTTTCGGATCAATCGCTGGTTGGGCATCACTAGTCTAGTTTCTTCCAGATCCGGCCATGCTAATCTGTCTTTCAACGGTTGGAATACCGGTTCGTAGCTGTGGTACCTATGAGTCACGCTATAGCAAGGATCAATAAACTGCTGTGCATCATGCTTATGTGTGAACACAGGATCTTGTATGCTTCCCATTTCCCATATGTGCATGTCATACCCTGAAGGTCAACCCTATGCATGTGTTGTCCACCCCCATTACTCAAAGGATTACCCGGTGTGTCAACCTGATATAACCGCGCTTGTGCGCACATCCGTGTCACCATATGGTCCTTTGCCTTCGCTTGATTTTTTTCAAACTTGTCCATGGCATACTTGCACCATTCTTGACTCGCTTCCAACTGATCTAGAGTGAGATTACAACCAGTGTCAAAGTACGAGTTCACTTTGAAAAAGGTGAACCTCACCATTGCCATTATTGGCAAGCTGCGTGTACCTTTCAGTACTCTATTAAAGCACTCTGATAGGTTGGTTGTCATTGCTCCGTATTGACGCCCCCTGTCGTGTGCAAGTGTCCACTTTTGTTTGTCTTCAGCTTCCAAGTACCTGTGTGCAACCGGCTTGACATTGCGAATTAATTCCAGTGTGGCTTCAAACTTTCTGACTTGATTTGCATTTGTTGCCCTCCATACCAAGTTCTTCAACTCCGAAATTTTCCATTTTGTGTTAACATTGCTGGCTACATGGCGGAGGCAGTACCGGTGATGGGCTTGGGAAGGCTACAACCAAGTCATACTTGTGTCATCAAAGCAGGCTTTTATCCCCGAATGTCGATTAGAGATGATGCAAAGATTGGTTCGGTCCGTAAAAAATTGTGTCAGGCATTCCAAGAACCATCCCCATGTCTCCTTGCTCTCACTTTCAACAACGGCAAACGCGAGCGAATAAACCTTGTTGTTAGCACCCGTTGCCATTTCTATCAACAACTTCCCCTTGTACTTGCCGAGAGGTGCGTTGCATCGATGCTTATCACCGGCCTACAATGCTTGAACCCTTCAATACACGGACCAAAAGCCCAAAAGGCACAGTTAAATGTGCAAGCTCCCAGCGCATCACGGCTTTTGCACTTCAACTGTGTCACTGTGGTTGGATCTGCATCTTTTAACGCCGCCAGAAACCGAGGCAATTCAGCGTATGACTCATTGAAATCCCCGTAGATAGCCGCAACCGCCTTCTATTTTGCATCCCAAACCTTATAGTAAGACGCCCAATGGTCGTGCTTTGCATGCAGAAGACTATGCAGGGTTGCTATTGTTCTTGAAATGTCTTCCCGTATGTATGACTCAAGTGTGATGGCAATGAACTTCGAATCTATCATCCTTCCATCATGATCCACCTGGAGTGACGAGCAAGTGTAGGGACCCTTACATGTTGTGATCATCCACATCTTGTGCCTTTTGCTGCAAATAGCTCGAACTGACCACGGACATGCATTGTGTACACACGTTACAACCAGTCTCTCGAGGTTTGACTTCATGTACTTAAATTTCTTATTGAGCCCTACAGAGAACATGGTTAACGCGTGTTGAACCGCAGCTTTATTCTTGAATAGCATCCCTTTGCTCGGTTCGTTCTCCGGTTGCCAACTTATCAGACCTGTTTCCATGGAAGGTGATGGATCATGAATGTTATCCCATGTGTTTGACGTGAACCATTCGGGGTTAAGGTTCGGATTGGGGCAAGAATCCACATTGTTTTCAACTTGTAGTTCATCTAAAAATTCCGGATGGTCCTTTGGTCCATGATTATCAATGAACTCGTACACATCTCGAGTGTCATCCATTTCGATTGCCTCGTCCAAGTAGGTTTGGATATCTTCATTTCTGTGAGTATACCCTCGACCCTATGGTATGGATAGACCCTAACACTTCGGCGTCTTCAATATTGTCCATAGCAACCGCACTGCGTGGTCGAATGTTGTAGGGCAAAGACGTCTCGTTTGTAACTGAAGGGTACACGTTGGTTACAGGAACTGATTCTTGCTCTCTAGCTCTACTGGCATACTGCGAACCCCCGTCAACATTAAACCCAATAGTGTCAACAGTTACATACAAGTCAAAACCTATGAATTGCGGTGCCCGCTTTATCACTCCCTACATTATGTCCACATCATCGTCGCATTGTAACTGAATTGAATTGTAGAAAACTTGGGTACCCACCAGTTGCTGAGGAGCCCGAAATACAATGGAGATGTCATGGGAATCCTTGTCTAACCCCAGAGTTGACATTATCTTCCGTTTCAGTTTTCTCATGTGTATCCCAAGTTTCACTTCAATAAGCATTTGCTTTTGGTTCGGACCTCGGTATGATAGCCCATGTAAATCATTAATATATGCCTCCCCGTCGTAGTAAACGTAGAAGTAATGCGGACTCATAACAGACCTGAGCCACAAATAGCAATAATTGTATCATACTGTGTAATATTGTGAAACTGTAGGCTAACTATATATGTCCTATGTTTGGGTGTTCGTGCAACTAAACAAACCTAAGCAAATTGTGCTAAAAAACCCATATTTTTTATCATAAATTTTTGTCCATAAAGTCTTGATGATAAAAAATACTATCGAATAATTGTATCATCTAGTCCATTAGACTGAGATTTCGAAAAGAAAAAAGTTCGCACAATGTGTTTGGGTTTCATGTAGGATATTGTTAAACAAATGAGAATTCAGAAGCATTGCAAATAAGGTAGATAATTCCTAGCATGCAACATGTACCACATTATTATGTTCAAATACCCCCCATTCCTATTACAACATTCAAAGAATTTGTGTTATCATAAATTGTACTTGGTGAAGCTGGTCAATTGAAAATTGAAACTGGCAGTAGAAGTTGTGACAAAATCACATAGAACTCTCAGACTTTGCTCAGACGTTCAGAAGGGAACCCCACAGTTCATGCATGGCAAATGGTCAGTGGTCCCAAGGGGGGGGGGGAGATGACATGATTTAAAAGTACTCAAATTTATCTAAATCGATTTCTTAGTAACTCGATGATACATAAACCGAGTACTATTAAAACCCAGTACAGATTGGCAGTATAACTCGCTTATATTGAAATCGAGTTTAATGTTCCATGTAAGTCGGCTCTGAGGATATCGTCTCTTTGACAGGCGAGTTGTATAGGAATCGCGGATGAATCGAATAGGAGTCGAATCGGGCAGTGGGGAGGCCGTTGGAGTGGATTGCCTTCGATGGGTCGAAAAGTTTCCAGATGGGTTGAGCCACCATGTAACTCGATTTTGTGATAATCGAGTACTATACTCGTCCCTAGAAAAGTCGAGTATTGTACCCTTGTTATATTAAAAGCCAGCTTCCTCTCATTCTGGTTGGGGGGTATGTGCAGACGAAAACATTTAGACCTGGAGAAGAGAAGCCTCCTTCGCTTTTAGAGGTAACATGCCCACATGTTTTATAGTTGTGATTAAACAATTTACCACTGTACAATTATAGATTATGAAATTGTTTGTCAAATCTTGGAACAAGCAACGTCAAGGTTGCTGTAGTCCACCGACACCTGTTGGTAGAGCGACATGGTACATGTTTATCTAGTAGCACAGATTCAAAACTTGGTAAGTTCTAACCCCTGCACAGCTCGTGCGGTTTTAACATACAATCCTGTTGCATGTTCCTCTTTTAGGGTGGCAGATACTACGTTGTTTTCATTGGTCGTGCTCTTGGCATATACGACAATTAAGCAGAAGCAAGTAGACAAGTTCATAAATTCGCAAATGCCGAACATAGGTCATACAAAGATCGACGGCAAGCAGAATCTGCATACATGGAGTTCTTGCAACGTAATGGTAGGAACGTGTAGTATGGTGCTTCCCCATCGTGGACATCTCCTAACATGTCAACATCAAGTCCAGGGGGGACGTCTCAAAGCGAAGGAACTAGCTATTGCGATGGAGACGTTAGGAACAGATTGTTGAGGTATCAGTTAGACGTTGCCATTGAGGAGTGTGACCACGCAAGGAGGATTGCAACCTTGAGTACTAACATGCTCAGTGAAGTAGTAGCGCATGTTATGGGGGATGATGAAGTTCATGATTCGACACGACAAGGAAGCGCAAAATGAAGGCGAAACTATGGCTCCTGCTTGTGGTATTTATGAATCTAGTATTATTACCATATGTGTTTATGGGAGATATTGCCTCAAGTTTTCACTAGAGATTGGATGAAATGTTGTTGAATAGCCTTTTGGTTTCCTTTTAGAAGTTTATTTTGGAATCTGTCTTGGCCTGTAATTGCTTGTATTATTATTAACATTGGCTAGGTTGTTTGGGTAATTGTGCTTGGCTTTGGATAGCCTATAAGTACTTTCTCTATATCTTTGTGCTTAGCTCAATAAAATACACTTGTTCTAAAGAAGTTACGAATATAACAGGCAATCTGAAAAGTCATAACGCTTATGTAATATACCCTCTACCTGTTATGATTTTGCAGCATGAAATGAAGCCATCTTGAAACAGAAAATCCAGAAATGAACACCACCTAGCAACGAAACAAAAAAGGCATTTGCCAATTATAGATTACCCAATATGCAGTTATGCACATATGGATCTTAACATATAGAAATGTACATTTCCATTGCATTTAAAGATATTTGTCATTTTACATATATCATAGTGCCTTAGTAGAAGTTGTTCAAACATCTGTGTATAGAACCTAATATGTGCCGAGCTTCATTAGTTACAGAAATTGGTAGATATTATTTCCAACAAAGTGTCCAACATGTTGTTGTCCACTAGCTGTCATTTGTATGTGCAATATTTTGTCTATTAGCTGTGCAAAAAATTATCCAAATATTTCGAGTAGCTTGGCAAGTAAGACATGCTCTACAAAAATATAATTAAAAAAAGTCTCCAATATGGTGGTCTTCAAGGATTGAAAATGATGATGGCGAAAAATCACCAGTGAGCCACACAGTCCTTGCACGCTCGCAACAACACCTGCACAACAAAAAGAGAGGACCTAACAAAGAGCACCAGTGTGGTGCCAGCCAAATACCCTTCGAAGGTCAAGTTAGAACTTCTTTGCAACTCTAGAGTGCCAGAGCTGGGGTGAATTATGCGTACCTGTTTTCTGAGGGTCTTTGGGTTTTTATAGTAGTGTAGAACCAAACTCCTATACTTGCACAACAAGTTTTTTCCTTATAGGGAAGATCTTCATTAATGTACGTATCTTCCAGAATCCTCCTCATGTTAGAATTCTATTCATATTGGGATTCTATGGACTAGGGTTAATCGCGAGACGCAAGTTGTTTCCATTTAGGATTTCCTGGAGACCACATAATGACCAATTCAGTGCCACGTGGCCTTTTGATCCGTCCACCCTGGTCCGTTCACATCGGATTCATTTTACTTTTAGCCCATTTGTCATGATTTGTCAAGTCCATCCAAATGGATCTGTCATCTCTAAATTCCTTCCTCTTCAGTTGCCACCTCACCCCATGGGTTCGTGATCACTGAGTGGAAGGACCCGTGGGGTGACGGTTCAATCCGGTCTTTTGAGGAACACCCATAACCTTGATAGGCTGGCTTAAGATCATTAATGATGAAAGACTGTCATTAACTGAATGGTCGCTCACTTGGATCAAAGCGCCCCTTCGTCTTCCGTGCCGTTCCCTCTATATAAACCAAACTCTCCTCCTTTCATTTCTTTACTTTCTACTAAAATCAACGATCAGAGCGTACCCGTCATCATTGTCAGACCATACCGTTCAGCTGTTACGTCCGTCATCAATGCCTTTTTACCGTCTAACCTCAACTTGGTAAGCATTCTTTTCCTTCTGCTTTAATCTTTATGCATTTTTTATTATTCTAGACTTTTGTACTACCGTAATCCATTATAGACCCGTCAGAGTTTTAGGATTTACCGTCCCGTGTAGGTCATGTCTAGTGCATCGAGTAACCAGTCGTTTGTCCACGATGGAGCGGGCTACGATGAAGTGTACCCGTCAGGTCACAAAGACCCTAACAGTCTAAGTGAAGAAAGGAGTTCGTCAGCCAATTCTCTTTCCTCAAGGGATGAGGGTTTAGAGATGGAAAGGCCAAAGGACGACTTTAGTGGAGGCCTGGATGATGCTGAACCCCCAGTTCAATCCGTCGTGGATCCTGATGGACTTAGGGAGTTCATCATGCTACCCATATGGATAGTTAACGATTTTAATTCTTTGATCAAAGAACCTCACTTCAAAACACTTAAGGCTAAGTATCAAATACTTGACAACATACCTCTCCGTCTCCTTTACAAGTCAGAGAAATGTTACTATGATGGTATTGAAGGTGTTGGGGTTTATGAGCAAATGCTAAAGGCAGGGCTCAGATTCCCCTTAAGTTCACTCCACCGTCAACTCCTTCAACACTTAGGCCTGTCCGTCAACCAGATTTCCCCAAACGCCTGGAGGGTGATCCTAGGCGTAGAGTTTTGTACGGGGCAATGTCCGACGGTGCCAGGAGGTTGACAGTGTGGGAATTCCTACATTGTTACCGTCCTGATGAGATTACCCAGTTAAAGGGTATGTATAGCTTCGTGCCTAGGAGCCCTTTGCTGAGGCTTGTGTGTGAGACCCCCGACTCCAATAGGAACTAGAAGAACCGATATTTTTTTCATGGAAGGTGACGAATGGATGTGTCGTCCTGGTGACAATGAATTTATGCCCGTCGACACCACATGGGGCATATTGCCACCGTCTGGTATGTATCCGTCTATATTTGGCTCAATTTTTATTTGCCGTGTCACTTTAACCATCTTCTTTTGCAGTTCATGACCGTCCACAAGGCTCTCTCGAAGAGTGTAGTTTTCTGGAGAGAATTTTTAACAAGTCCAAGCTAAAGGAGAGGACGTGGGCCAAATTAGTCACATTGGACACTATCCACTGGTATTGTGACGGACCAAAGCCAACTCAAGCTGCCTGTCGATACGACGCTCAAGTTCGCCAACGTAAGTCCGTCACCCTATCTTTGGGTTTCTTGGTTTGTACTTCACTCTAACCATTTGTTCCCTTGCAGAAATGGATGCTGCCAAGAGGAGGGCCATCATCAAACAACAGGCAGCCAAAAAGAAAGAGGTGGAAGGACAACCTAAGGAGACGGGTTCATCCAACCCGTCCACAAAAAGAAAGCTGCCAGAGAAGCAAGGTCGTCCTCCCAAGAAGCCTAAAATTATCCTAGAGCCCGTTGTTAGGCTAGAGGCTGAGGGCAAGAAGACGATTGCCCCTACCAAGCACGGAGCAGGAAAGGGCTTTATGAAGGGCCCGTCCTCCTCCGTAAGGATTCTAAGTATGCACTGGAGAAACTTTCATCCATCCTATCGTCCGACGACTATGAGGACTTAAGCAACCATGCTACAGAAGCTATGGGGGAGACGGGGCTCTTTTGCATCGCTCAAGTAAGTAGTGTCCGTCCACTTTCTTTCCTTCTCGTCCACTTATCTCCGTCACTAACCACCTTTGTTTTCAGGCGATGGTGATGATGAAGGGGCTAATGGGACGGTGTCTGAATCACGAGACGGCGCTGGACCGTGTAAGGGCGAGGGCCAACGAGACGGAGGACGAGTTGAACAGTCTCAAGGCCTGGAAGGTTGGTATGGAGAAAAAATTTGCTACGTCAGAGAAAGTCAAGAAAGAGTTTGAGGAACATATGGAGACAATGGGAAAAGTCCTGAAGGATAAAGAGAAAGAGATCAAGGATGCCAAGGAACAGCTCTATCAGGCGAAGGAGGCAGCGATCCGTGAATATCGCAACTCTGACGCCCTCCTAGAGGAGCTCGGGACCTCTTATGCAGACGGTTTCGATGACCCTGTCCGTCAAGCCAAGAAAGTTTATCCTGACCTTGACTTTTCTCAACTCATCATTGATACGCAAGCCCAAGCTATTGCTTAACCCATCGCCTCTGAGAGTACGGATGATCTATTTGCTGACGATGCAGCCCTTGGCGACAGAGAGTCAGCTCTTGTTGAAAATGCCCAACCCGTCGATATTGATGCCCGTCTGCCCATGATTGTTCAAGAGAATGTTGAAAAAACCCCCACTCATCAGTAACTTTTTTTTTTTTTTTTTGGAAATTGTAACTATTTGGGAAAACAGTCCTTTTAACTTTATCCGTCATGTGTGGTATGTAAAACATTCCCCTTTTAAGGGCTTTACGTAACGTTTACTTAGTCTATTGTATGTCTATTTCCATGATTTTGATCATGTAATTTTGTGATGAAAACGATCTTTTAGATGGATCCGTCCTCTGATGAACGCGTAGTGTTACTTTGAACCCATCTACTATAAAGACATTATAACTTTCTCTTTCATGGGTCCGTTTACTTGTGGACTAGTGAGGAACATATTCATCTTTAAGTTGGGTCCGTCCCCTTGTGGACATCTATCAAACCATAAGTTAGATCCGTCCACCTTGTGGATTTTATAATTAAAATCCGTCCATTTTTATGCTTATTTGTTGGCATTAGTTTATTTATGAAAATGGGTCCGTTCAGTCGAGCCTGTCCACCATAGGGTTTTTATAATTTTTACCTATCTTGGTTGAATCCGTCCTATGATGATAATAAGTTGTCCTTGTGTATTTCATCCTTCTGGGATGATCCGTCCACATGGATTTTAGTTATTTCATCTTTCACGAATGGATCCGTTCAGTTTGTGGACTCAATAATATTTCATCCTTCTTGGATGAACCGTCCATTTTACTGGACTTCGTAATAGGTCGTTCATTTTATGGACTTGATATTTTCACCCTCTTGGATGAACCGTCTACAAGGATTTTAGTTATTTCATCCTTGTTGGATGGATTTGTCCAGTTTGTGGACTTAATAATTTTTCATCCTTCTTGGATGAACCGTCCGTTTTACTGGACTTCGTAATAGGTCGTTCACTTTATGGACTTGATATATTCACCCTCTTGGGATGAACCGTCTACACAAATTTTAGTTTTCATCCTTGTCGGATGGATCCGTCGAGTTTGTGGACTTGATAAAATGTTGTAGAAAAACACAAGTCATATCTGAATACTCCTCTTATTATAGTCACTCATTTGTAGGATAGTGATTCTTTAGGGAGAAGCTTAAAAAGATACTTAAAACCCATTGTAGCAAAAATAAATTTTCTAAATAGTAAACTGAAAAACTGGAAAATGTAGCAAAAATTGATCTAAAAATAAACTGGAGGTCTGGTGGATGTTGCTTTCCACATCATCATCTTTACTGGTAGTACTTCCGTAGGTGTTCAGCGTTCCATGGATGCTGTAACTTTTGCCTGTCTAGCGTCTCAAGGTGGTAAGTTCCTTTCCTTTTCCATGATGTAATTCTGTAAGGTCCTTCCCAATTAGGGCTGAGCTTTCCTTGAGTAGGATCTTTAGCGGCACCTATTATCTTTCTCAAAACAAGATCTTCGACCTGGAAGTCTCTATGTCTGACTTTAGAGTTGTAGTGCTTCGCCATGAGGTTTTGGTATCATGCCAACCTCTGCTCAGCTGTTGCCCAGACCTCGTCTACTAGGTCAAGTTGCAGGCGTATAGCCTCGTCATTCTTGCTCTTGTTGTAGTTCTCCACCCTGTAGCTTATGAGCCCTACTTCTACTGGGATGACTGCCTCGCTTCCATACGCTAGTCGAAATGGTGTCTCCCTCGTAAGTGTCCTTGCAGTTGTCCGGTATGCCTATAAAACACTTGGTAGTTCATCCAGCCATATGCCCTTTGCCCCCTCGAGCCGAGTCTTGATAATCTTGAACAAGGATCGGTTCGTAACTTCAACCTGTCCATTGGCTTGTGGGTGGGCGGGAGATGAGTAGTGGTTCTTGATTCCTAGTTCCGAACAGAAGTTTCTGAATGCTCTGTTGTCAAACTGCTTTCTGTTGTCTGAGACAAGCACCCTGGGTATCCCATATCTGCAAATGATGTGCCTCCAGACAAAACTCCTAATGTTCTTTTTCGTGATAATGGCTAGGGCTTCCGCTTCTACCCATTTAGTGAAGTAGTCGATGCCGACTACTAGGAACTTTAGTTGCCTGACTACCATTGGGAAGGGGCCCATAATATCTAATCCCCACTAAGTGAACGGCCACGGGGCCGTCATAGGGGTGAGTTCCTCGGACGGTTGTCTGATGACGTTGCCAAACCTCTGACACTTGTCGCAGGCTTTAACATAAGTTTGCGCGTCCTTCTGCATAGTAGGCCAATAGTGTCCTGCTCGAATCAGCTTGTGTATTAACGATCGTGCCCCTAAGTGGTTTCCGTAAATCCCTTCGTGGACTTCTCTCATGACATAATTTGCCTCCTCGGGGCCTAAACACCTTAGGTACGGGCGGGAGAAACCTCTTTTGTATAAGACGTCTTTTATTAGAACAAACCACGATGCTTGGATCTTCAATTTTTTGGCGGCGTCCTTCCCGTCCGGTAGCATGCCGTTCCTTAGGTAGGAGACTAATGGCGTGGTCCAGTTGCTTTCAGTACCTATCTTTTGTATTTTCGTAACCCCATCTATGAGTGAAGAGATTTGGATGAAGGATAGTACCTGATCGGGGACGAGCATGTATTCTGCTAAGGCGGCCTTAGCTAGACGATCGGCATATTCGTTCTCCTCCCTTGGGAATTGGACGAATTCGATTTGGAGATCGCCGATTCGACCTTTCACCTCCTCAAGGTACTTTTTCATTCTTTCGTTCTTACATTCGTAGTTACCATTAATCTGACTGGTTACGACTTGGGAGTCGCAGTATATGACCATGTTTTCAGCCCCTACTGCTCTTGCGAGGTCCAATCCTGCCACTAAAGTTTCGTATTCTGCTTCATTATTGGTCATAGGAAAGTCTAGGCGGATCATGCATTCGATTTTATCTCCTTCCGAGGTGTGGAGTACCACACCGGCCCCTCCTGCTTGCTTATTTGAAGATCCGTCTGTATGGACGCTCCATTGTGGAACCACTTCTGCCCCCTGGTCTTCTATGAGAGTGAATTCGGCGATGAAGTCAGCCACCACCTGTCCCTTTATAGCAGTAAGCGGACGGTACCGTATATCGAACTCACTCAACTCGACTGCCCACAACGCCATCCATCCTACAGCTTTGGGGCTACTCATGGCTCTTCTCAGAGGCTTATCCGTCAAGACAATAATAGTATGTGCTTGGAAATACGGCTTGAGTTTTCGTGCTGCGATCACCAATGCGAACGCCAGCTTCTCTATCTGGGGATACCTTTCTTCTGCTCCTCGAAACCCTCAGCTCGTAAAGTAAATGGGTCTCTACAACCCATCCTCTTCTCTTACCAAAGACGCGCTGACAGCGGCTTGCGAGACAGCTAAGTACAGATAGAGGTTTTCCCCTGGCTTGGATGGGCTGAGTAATGGAGGAGACGAAAGATACAACTTTAGATTTTCGAACGCCTGCTGGCACTCGTCCGTCCACTCAAATGATCTTTTCAATACACGGAAGAATGGTAGGCATTTATCCGTCGCCCTTGAGACAAACCTGTTTAGTGCTACTATCTTGCCATTCAGGCTTTGCACCTCTTTGACCGTCTTTGGAGGGGCAAGTTCCACTATAGCCCATATTTTCACTGGATTGACCTCGATACCCCTTTGGGATACCATGAATCCAAGGAATTTCCTCGCAGTCACCCCGAACACACACTTATTCGGATTTAATTTCATGTTGTACGCCCGGAGGGTGTCAAAGGTCTCTTGGAGGTCGCTCAAATGTTCATCTTCTTGTAAGCTTTTCACCAGCATGTCGTCTACATAAACTTGCACATTCCTCCCAATCTGGTGTGCAAACATCTTGTTCATTAATCTTTGGTACGTTGCCCCTGCGTTCTTGAGCCCGAATGACATCACTTTGTAGCAAAAGAGTCCTTGGCTGGTAACAAAAGAAGTCTTTTCTTGATCAGCCTCCTCCATTCTGATCTGGTTGTATCGTGAGAACACATCCATGAAGCTTAGAAGCTGATGTCTCGCGGTTGAGTCTACCAAGGTATCTATTTGTGGGAGTGGGTAACTATCCTTGGGGCAGGCTCTATTGAGGTCCGTGAAGTCTACGCACATCCTCCACTTTCCATTGGCCTTTTTGACCATAACCACGTTTGCCAACCAGTCAGGGTAGTACACTTCTCGAATGAAATCTGCTTCCAGTAACTTCCAAACCTCTTCAGCTATCGCTTTGTCTCGTTCCTGAGTGAATACTCGCTTTTTCTGTCAGAAGAGAGAGTTTGTGGGCGACACATTCAATCTGTGGACGATGACTGAGGGATCGATTTCGGGCATGTCCCCGTGACTCCAGGTGAATACGTCCTAATTTTCTCTTAGAAAAATTGTGAGTGCTTGACGTACTGGCTGGCTAGCCAACATACCCATTCTAGTCGTCTGCTCGGGCCTTGAGTCATCAAGGGTCACTTCCTCTAGTTCTTCCACCAGTTCTGCTGTTGTTCGCTGTTCTTCTATGCACATGGTTTGCTGGTGATCATTCATCTCTAGCATGGCAATGTAGTATTCACGCGCTGCCACTTGATCCCCTCTTACTTCTCCTACCCCATATTTAGTGGAAAACTTGATCATCAAATGGTAGGTTAATGTTACAGCCTTCCATGAATTCAAAGTAGGACGTCCCAATATGGCGTTGTATGCGGACGAGCAGTCAACGACTAGGAAAGTCATTTCCTTCGTGATCTGCTAAGGGTAATCTCCGACTGTCACTAGTAGGGTGACCACACCTAGTGGATACACCCTTGTTCCTCCAAACCCTACAAGTGGGATGTTGGTTGGGATCAATCGTTCTCTCTCTATTCCCATCTACTGAAAGGCTGGATAGTACAAGATATCAGCGGAGCTTCTGTTGTCTACCAGCACCCTGTAGGTGTTATAGTCTCCTACCCGTATACTGACTACGAGTGCATCATCATGTGGGTGGTGGAGACGTCGGGCATCTTCCTCCGTAAACCCAATTATAGGATTGTCGACCCGCGCCATCTTCGGGGCATACCCTGTTAGTTGAATATTCTGAACCATCTGTAGGTATGCCTTACGTGCTTTCTTAGAGGAACTAGAAGTACTGCCCCCTGTGATCATCCTTATGTCTCCCATGGGCGGCCTGGGTCACTCGTTTTCTCTTCGGGCTAGCGCTCCTTGGTTTTGTTCTGTTCCTTCATTGCCGAAGAATTTCTGCGGTTTCCCTTGCCTAATGAGGGCCTCTATCTACTGCTTCAAGTCATAGCAATCAGACGTGTTGTGACCGTGGTCTTGGTGGAAACGACAATATTTATCCCTGGGCCTCTTGTTGGGATCACCCTTCAATTTGCAGGGGAATGTCAAGGCTCCTTCGTCTTTGATCTGCATCAGGACCTAATCAATCGGAGTGTTCAGGGGGGGTGAAGTTTTGAACCTCCCTATCGGGGGCTTGGATCGTCGATTATCTCTTTTATCTCCTGTTTTAGCCATCTTTCTACCCCTATCCTACTGGGCTTCCTCCTACCTCTCTCTTTTCTTGGGTTTCTCCTCGCGGGTCAGCAGCGCATCTTCAGCATTCATGTACTTGGTGGCCCTGTAAAGCACATCCGACATGGTTTTCGGGTCATTCTTGTACAAGGAGAATAAAAAATTACCCTTTCGTAGCCCATTCGTAAAGGCTGCTACGAGGATCTTGTCGTCAGCTTCGTCAATCGAGAGTGCTTCCTTGTTAAAGCGAGCTATATAAGACCTCAACGTCTCATCCTCCCATTGCTTAATGCTCATTAAGCATGCGGTTGACTTCTTATATCTATGTCCCCCGATAAAGTGTGAGGCGAACTGGGCGCTTAGGTCCTTGAAAGTGCTGATGGAGTTGGGCGTCAACCTGCTGAACCAAATTCTTGCAAGACCCCTTAGTGTGGTAGGGAAGGCCCTACACATGATCTCGTCTGCTACTCCTTGAAGGTGCATTAGGGTCTTGAATGATTTCAAGTGGTCGAGAGGGTCATTCGCTCCGTCATAGCTTTCTATCTACGGCATGCGGAACTTCTGTGGTAGGGGGAAGGAGTTGACGGATATGGTGAATGGTGAATCGGTTCAGTGGACCAGATCATCGAGGTCACTGGACACTCTCCCCTTGAGGGCGTTCATCATAAAGTCCATCCATTCTTTCATCATCTGCATCTCCTCGACGATTTGGGGTGGAGCCGTATCAATGATGGATAGACGGCTCATGTCTTGTTGTTCCGGTCTGCTTGGGGCGTTACTACCCTTCGGCCCCTCTTGGTTTCTTTCTTCAGCACTGGTACCTTCTTGGTCTTCCTCTTGGGTACCCATTGCTACGTTCTTCTGCCGTAGTTGTTCCTCTAGGTCCTGGTTTTGTTTGGTGAAACGTTCCACTGCTGCTATGAGGGTTCGGACCTGCCTCTCCAGGGCACTGGGTCGCAGTTCGTCTCCCTGAACGTTGTTGGTGGTCGCCATCGAGCGAGTAAGTACCATGCAACTCTTTATCCAAGAAGCGTTTGTATGGCTTACAAGTTGCAGTATTTCCCACAGATGGCGCCAATTGATGATACCGAAAAATCACCAGTGAGCCACACAGTCCTTGCACGCTCGCAACAACACCTGCACAACAAAAAGAGAAGATCTAATAGAGAGTACCGGTGTGATGCCGGCCAAATACCCTCCGAAGGTCAAGTTAGAACTTCTTTGCAACTCTAGAGTGCCAAAGCTAGTGTAAATTATGCGTACCTGTTTTCTGAGGGTCTTTGGGTTTTTATAATAGTGTAGAACCAAACTCCTATGCTTGTGCAACAAGTCTTTTCCTTATAGGTAAGATCTTCATTAATGTGCGTATCTTCCAGAATCCTCCTCGTGTTAGAATTCTATTCATATTGGGATTCTATGGATTAGGGTTAATTGCGAGACGCAAGTCGTTTCATATAGGATTTCTTGGAGACCACATAATGACCAATTCAGTGCCACGTGGCCTTTTGATCCGTCCACCTTGGTTCGTTCACATCAGATCCGTTTTACTTTTAGCCCATTTGTCATGATCTGTCAAGTCCATCCAAATGGATCCGTCATCTCTAAATTCCTTCCTCTTCAGAAAACTATCATCAGTAGCTACAAAAACCTACAAATATGCCACCAAATATAAATACATGTATGAGAAAAAGAAAAAAAACATAGGAAAAATAGAGCACTATGTCATAGGGACCTAATAATTTTCTCAATAAGGAAGGTACAAATAAAATAAACTATAAGGTGTGGAAGGTGTTCTTATCACAATATTAGGAAGTATATCCAGCTTGAGCTTACTATGAATATAGCTGGTCTATTGATAATTCTATCACAACAATGTTTTGTGGATCTTCTCCAATAACATCTTAATGAGATGAACAAGAACCAGAGATATGATGGCAATCCTGCAGCATTCTGATAACAGACACTCTCTCTCTCTCTCTCTCTCTCTCTCTCTCAAGTCACTAGGTCTCCTCTTCTTATTCCTAAAATTTGTCCATCTGGAAAGAGGGATTGGTTTCCAGATAGTTACATTTCTTCTCTCCTGCTCAATGGAGAAACCGTACAACATCTCATGCTCAAGACTTGTTCACTTGCATCCATCCCGACTCACAATAACACGGGGCATTTCTTCATAGGGCAAACCTAAAAATCATTAATGAGGTGACCAGTATTGGCCCCCATGCTATGCTGAAATCAGGATCAGGATGGAATATGACCCCTTCATCTCAATTAAAGTAGAAATGAAATAAAGCAGATTAATTTTAATCTATATACCTAGCAGAAAGCTGAGAGCAAGAAGCACTTGTGAACCCAATATGATCCCCAACTTTAGGCGATCCCAATGGGAACCATTTTGAAGTACTCAGTACAAAGTTGGAATTTGGAGTAGCAAAGTAATCAGAATGCTAACATCATGCCCCAAATTAGCTAGGTTCTACACTACCCAATACCTGGATAGTTTATATTTATATAGCATCAGGTCTGAGCCATTACCAGCATGAAGCAACCACCCAGTAACATCGACTAAACTCATTTTCCCCACATTTAGAAGTAAAAAAATATAAGATTGTGCAGATTAATTCTCAACTTAGCATGCTATTTGAAAATTTGAATGTAGCAAATATTCTAAATTATGAATTAAATTTATAATTTTTATATTTTATATAACTTGTTCCTCAAACAGAGAAAAGGGCAACATAGATATTGCATCCTATTTTTTCTTTTTCCAAGAGAGAAAATGATGTTTGATGGCAAGATATGCTCCCAACAGCACTGGCTGCCAAGAAAATGTATTTGCCATTTTCCTTGCTTTCTGTTTGAAATTCATTTGACAACATAAAAAATGCAATATTTTAACAGCGAGCAAAACATTTGATCATTGCACAAAAGATAACACTTGTAACAATTCCAGGCAGGAAATTAAAACAAAAAGACAGTTAATCACAGCTTTTCTATGACATATCATGCAAGATAAGTCAAGAATAAGATGATGTGACTTGAGTGATTCAAGAAAGCACAGCCTACAAACACCCAAATATTTAGTTGGCCAATTTCTCATTCAGCATTGCTTAGAGAGAGATAGAGTAATTTCTAACTAGACTTGAGGAATAATAACATAATGCAATTTCCAGCACCTTTGCATAACATTGTATATCAAACAAAACATATTGACTCAAACTTCTAAATTGAATCTTCTTCTTTATTTTTTATTTTTCAAATCAATCTGTAATGCATTGAAATACAATTTGACTTTGATAAGTGAGACACAACAGTTGTTTGAGGATGTCTAACTGGTGGGTGGTAACACCCAAAAAAGAGTTCCAATCTGTTTCATTTCTCATCTTTATATTTTCTTAACATTACAATTTTATAGTTTTTACTTTTCATATTTTTCTAATAGCAAGAAGTTCTACTAGAAGGAGGAGAAACCTCATGACATACACAGGGTGTACATAAAAATTTTCTCTTAAAGATTACATGAGAAGAGTTAATATTTGACTGTCTTATATCCCAGTGAATAAGAAGAAAGCAACAAAAAGAAGCCTTACATGCCATGCATTTTACTTCCAGACTTTTTTTTTTTTTTTTTTTGGGTAAGTACACATCAATGAACTATTTGTTTCTTCTAACGTCAATACAACCAAGTAGACATATACATAGAATCAAATTCCCACAAAACTTTCTTACTTTACTTCTATTCCTTTTCAAGTTAAAAAGTGTTAAGGACATATTTTGTGTAATTGGCTAATCCTTTGACAAAACGCACTTTACTTGTATTTGAGTAGATCTAGGATGTGTTTAATACTTCACGAAACATGTTGTTCAAGTCTAGTATTAAAGCCATGAAGATTGGACCAAGAAACAAGTGAAGAAAAGCTGTTCATTAAAGCTGGACAGATAGCTCGACACCTGCGGACAAATAGCTCGACAGCTTCTCGACACCTGGTGGATCGATCGAGATTCTGTTCTTGTTTTTGGTGGTTCTTCCTCAACACCTTCTCGATACCTGAAGCTGTCAACGGCCTTTTCCTCGATACCTTCCTCGACAGATACCTCGACACCTCTCGATACCTTCATCTGTCGAGATTTACTGAGGTTCTATTTAAGCATCTCGTGCGATCCGCCTCTCATTCCTGTCTCCTCGACAGCTCCTCGATAGCTTCTCGATAGCTGTATCTATCGAAGTTTAAAGCTCGACACCTCCCGATCGATCGAGGTTATGGGAATTCAGATTTTCAGATCTGATTTTCGGCCCATGCTGACATATATGTGTAGGGTTTCTTTTCTCACAACCCTAGACATATATAAGGCTTGTTTTAGAGGCCTTCACATAAGAGAATACAAGGAGAACGAATGCAAAAGGTGGCCGATACCTTATTCTCTCTGAAAGAAGCTACTGCATCTTTGCGCCTTAGGGTTTTGTAACCAAGTGCTTCTTAATCTTCATTGTTGATGAAGTGAAGAACTTTGTAGCCAACATCTTCTTCTAGTTGGTGATTGAAGTCGCATACTGGGATCCGCGCAATTGGTTAGTCACGTACTGGGATTCGTGCATCATCAAAGGGTGGCGTTCATATATTGAAGAGTTCAGAGGTTCTAAAGCGGTAGAAGGTTTCTGCTGTGAGTTCATCTACGGGGATTGTAGAGTCTAGGGACAAAGGTTTTGTACTAAATCTGAAACTTCTCTTTTCTATAGTGGATTGCTTTTCGAGAAGGTTTCCCCCCAGGTTTTTTACTGTGAAACTAGTTTGTTTCATTGGTTTTTCTAGGTCATCATATCTTGTCTTATTTACTTTTCCGCTGCATTCATTATTAACATGATATTGATGTTTGTTTGTTTTAACAAGTTTTATTCATAATAAATCTAATTAACAAACTTGGATTTAAAAACTTGTTAATTTTATCAACCGAGGTCTAAATTTCCCAACAAAAACATAGGTAACATAAACAATTTACATCATAATCAAATATGCATACTATACGGCCAATTACTCACCTAGGTTTGAAACCCTTTTTATTTCTTAGATTGGCAAAACTAGGTTTAAAATCTCATAATACAAAGGGGGTATACATGAAATCCCTAGACCACCACCAAGACCTGCACCACCAACTGCTCAGCACAAATAAGAACAAGTGAACAACAGCAATCATGATGATAAAATAAAATGACCACCAACATCATGGTCAAGCGAAAACATAGTTAAGACAGATTATATGTTACTTTTTTTTTTTTTTTTCTTCTTTTTTTTCATGTCTTAAAAGTGACCAGTGGGACTCTTACGGATCCTTCATTGCATAGATATAAGCACCCATATCACACATAACAACAAAATTGCATCCCTTCTCAAAAGTTAGTTGGAAAGATACAACACTAGAGTAATCTATACTAAAACCCTACATCTAAAATGAGTTCCATAATAAGCAAGACAGAACAAGCCAAATTATTTTTGTCTCTTCTTAAGAATCCTTCTAAGCTTAATTTAGGCACCAGAATTAAAACTTGAAACTTCCTAGGGAAAATCGTTTGCCTTTGTTGCGTAACTACTTTGCCAATAAGCCTCCAGACAAAATTTCTCTCGACTTCTACGGGGGAGAACCACACAAACTCTTTTCCCTCTTTATTTAATCCAAATTACTATTCTTTCACCTCACAGACCTCACCCCTGCTCTATATAAATCCTTCAGAAAGCATGCAATGGTTTCAAAACATTCAAATTCACACGTTAACAACCTCCCCTCCCAAGAAAAACACATAATTGATATACAAACACTAACAGGGACTCAGAAAAGGTAAGAGAGAGGAGATAATGGCCACCAAATATAAATACATGTATGAGAAAAAGAAAAAAAACATAGGAAAAATAGAGCACTATGTCATAGGGGCCTAATAATTTTCTCAATAAGGAAGGTACAAATAAAATAAACTATAAGGTGTGGAAGGTGTACTTATCACAATATTAGGAAGTATATCCAGCTTGAGCTTACTATGAATATAGCTGGGCTGTTGATAATTCTATCACAACAATGTTTTGTGGATCTTCTCCAATTACAACAATCCAATTGTTGTGGACAAACTGTATTGTGGCTCTTTTTGGTGGCCTTGGATTATTGACTGAGCCACCAACTGAAAAACTAATGGAAAGGCTTTGAATTTAAACCAAGTGAACCACTTATCACTAAGGCCATGTGGAGAAACCTTCTCATTGAAGCTCTACATAAAGCTGCCATCTTAATGACCTTCCAATTCAGAGGGCAAACAATCATGGGTGTCAGCCAGAAGGTTAATAAAGCTCTCTTCAATTGTTTCGTTCTATGCGAAGTTTTTAACAAATTTAGTGCTAGAGAAGTAGAGAACAAGATTAATGTTTTTAACGGATCCAGACCCTTTCCATTTCTATTTGAAATGGAGAGTGTCCAGTTAAGGGTTATGATCTGCCAAAAAACAATAGAAGGCCTACAACATTCCACCTCATTTGTAACCAGAGTTAACTCTTGTCCAAAACCCAAAAAAGCCACCCCAGGTTCCCAGCAAGGCAGCAACCGTATCCTCAGGTTTAGATCCTTTCGATCTTAACCCCGAGTGCACATCAGCCACCAGCAACCAAAGTGATCAAACACTGATTTGTCTAGTTTCTTCCAGTATTGTATCAAACACTGACTTGGCTTGCTCTAAATTTTCAGTTTCATTAACAGAATAATCACTACTTTTAATTCCATTTTTTGATGTCTCAAAACGTTAATAATACAGAATTAGGCAAAGAAGAAAACAAAAACATGGTTTCGCAGAAGTTGACTATATGTAAAGGATAAAGGATTTCTAATTTATTTGTTAGTTATGTAGGGTGTTTATTGAATTAAGTTAGTCAGATTAGAGGTGACTAACCTCCCAGAACATGAGGAAGAAAAGACCATTTGCGATTTGATTTGCTTGCTTTCTTTCACAGACCCCGTTTACAAGCAAGCAATAAAAGACCATTTCAACGGTGGCTCCTACAGGTGCATGAAAAACAAAACCATTCTAAAATCTAAGATTGCAAATATGTGTCTAAGCCAAACATCAAGAACCTGCCAGTTGTCTCCTTACTAGGAAAATTGTTTGAATTTGTAACCAATTGTCCACATAGAAGTGATACATGACAAAATGGACACTGCTGCTTGACCTTGAGCTACTAGTTTTCACTACATGTCGAACTCTCAGCTTTCCAATACCTCAACTAATAGTTCTAAGTTGCCTTCAACTGAAATACCTATATTATTTCACTTGGCCAAATCTAACCCCCTTGAGAAAAATCTGTAATTACCTTTTCTTTCATTCAGTGTCCATTTTCCCCAAACCACAAATGGATTCCATTAACTTCACCTGGACATCTATCCTTGGAAAATCTCCAATATTAAATGACCAAAGTCTCCTATGTAGTTATGTCTACAGAAGTACCTGTTAGAGCTAAGTCTAACTTCATTTCCAGTGTGAAGATTGAGTTGAAGTCCATTAAACCAGATAGAAATCTAAAATAGACATGTATGGGAGTTGCAATTTCCCGTAGCATTTTTTTTTTTTTTTTTGAAGTGGATTCCATTTGTAAAAGGCAGAGCATTGCATTGAACCCAAGCAATGCATCAGTTCTCCAGCTCATATGATTATAAAGTAAAACAAAAGCTTTTTTTGTATGAGTAAAAACAAACGCATAATTTAAAGGTGTGAGATAAAAATTAAGTGTCTAAATCCAGTGGTGAGCAGGCATATACACTGTTTTTTATTTGGATTCTTCACTCCGTGAAGGGGGAATAAATATGCCACTCTAGAAAGCATGGAAAATAGTGAGAATGAGAATGTTCTTCTTCCAACAATTGCTTTTGGTTGATGATATTTTGTTTCTTAAGTACTAAACAAAAATATGAAAGTGATTTTTGCGTCTTTGGTAGTATCACCTGTAGTTGTAGGTCTAAATTCTAAAACTATAACCCAGTTAGCATTAGCAATCAATTTCTTCTTACTGTATCACTTGTACAGAGACATTAGAAAGTTAAATTAATTTCATAAGCTAAACAAAGCCTCTCCCCTGACCCCAAACTCTCACCAAGTTGAGCTACAAGTTGAGTTGGGAAAACAAAAACAAAACTTCCATTATAATCCAGGCAAGACAAAGGAAATACACCAGCTGAAGACAACATCTGCCTTTTGACAGAATTTTAATTCATTGACACAAATACGATTATAATATGAACTGTCTCAAATTCAACATGTTTAGCCTTACATATGTTTATCTACCAAAGTGATATTAGCAATATTATAAATTTCACTACATAAATTTGTATGTCAACTTTTAAACGCAAAAGAAAAAAAGAATTTAAAAAATTTATCTAGTTGATGTAACTTTAATCATATTCATTATCATATCAGTTTGTACAATTTTGAAGTACAATTGGTAGTAGCATTTTCCTAAGGATTCTGTATCTCAGCAAAACACATTCTATCATTCAAAATAACAATTGCAGGGAGCAGGGTTGGGCAATGGTAGATAATTGACAATTCTTAAGGCTCAATATCTACAAAGTGGGGAGACCATATACCATAAAACACCAACTTTTATTTTGTTTTTTTAAGTATAAATTCTGCATTCATTACTCAATTGATTGAACGTATTTGTACATCAACATTCACCTGCTCAGCTGCATAATGATATGAAGAGTCTCCTCTAACCAGGCAACAAGGTTCTTCACGCTTCTGGCAGGACAAGCTAACAAGTCTGCTACTGTTCCCTCCCCGGACCACATGCCATATCTTCATTCTTCTAAACCTCTAAAACATCAATTTCAACCCATCTATCAGGTGGCCTATTGCAGACTCATCTGGATGTTCCTTTTTTTTTTTTTTGAGATAAAATATAGAAATGGATGTTCCAAAAGTTTGTTCCTTTTCAGCTAATGAACAAGAAAACAGGGGAGGTAACACTCAAACAGGGGAGAAAACATGAATGCAAGACACGCGGCTACCCCATAGAGCCCACAAGCATACCAACACGGCCAAAGCAAACCCGAAACCCCAGAAGCCTAAACCAAACACACTTTGAAAATGGTTTGAATTCAGTTGCTTAAAAGTAACAACTTCCTTTTGTAGCCAAGAAAAATCCCAACTTTCTAATATTGTTTTTGATTTCTCTTTTTTTTTTTTTTCTTGTGAATTTTAATTATCAAAAAATGAACCTCAACAACTAAAAGAAAATAATAAATCCAAATATTGGGTAAGGTTTTACCCCCACATGCTCCACATCATCAACAGCTCAACGATCTTTTCGTTTCCTCACAGCTGCCTTGGCCGGTCTCGTCTTACCTGAAATTGAAAGCAGAGCACATTACTTGAATGCACAGATACCCTAACAGCCAAAGTAGAGTTTAAAGAGAGGGACAGCCCATGGTTTGTACTGTGTACATGTATGTGTATGTGTATGTGTATTATTATTATTACTATTAATATCATTATTATTATTATTGTTCGGAATAAAAGTAGTGTTTATACACCATGTGTTTGTGAAAAAATTACCATATACACAACCATAGTCATTCACAATTAATTCGCAGTTATTGATAATATTATATGCATTTAGTCCATTGGCATATCTAAATGAACTATTAGGTTGACATTAATGCAACATTTGGTGGGATGGAAGTCTAAATGAAGAGAATCTCAACAACTGCGCTATATATACATGTACATTGGGTCGTTTTTGTGATCACATAAATGCATGCATACATGCTTCTCAGCTTATTGTTTAATTAAATAAATTTGGAAGAAGTTCGTAGGGAATGCATGGTATTTACCATCACCGGTCCCGCAACCAGGGGGATGTATGTCAGTGCAGAGTGATCTTCGCAACCCATGTACCGGCTCAATATTTTCACTCCCTATCTGTTCAATCTGTGCAGCCGGTTCGTCGGGGTTAGGAAGTGAAGGTTCCTGGGTGGGCTTAGCTTGAACTACAGGTGGGGTCGGTCGGCCAGGTGTGGGTACAAATATACAGCCACCCTTGTGGGTAGAGCCGCTGACCAATGGGGGAGACAGCCGAGTGGGTAGTGGGGATCGAGGGCCAACTTGAGCATGGGATGTGTGTTCTGCACTATCGTTATGGCCAGCGGGGTGGGATGGCTGGGCTGCAGCGTTAGACGTGCATTGTGATAACCCGGTGCCATCCATGTACATGTCCCAATTGCCCTCCAACGCCTCATCATCTGTACCAAAACAATTTTATTTATTAAGATGACAACAAGGGATTTCCTCAGAAAATGTCTTACTATTTGCAGCCTAGATATGATTCAATGGCATTTGAGCCTTTACAGGGGATTTAATTTGGGGAATGAAACCTCTCATTTACACACTCACACGCATAAAATGTCGTCCCAGTTGCAGCCTCATGGTTGCTTTCTTTTCCGGTGTTCTTACTTTTTATTCTGATTGAATATTTTTCCATTTGCAATGAAAGTATCATATTTTGCCCCAAAAAAAAAATTGTCTACTATTTGCTGTCTTTTTTTTTATTTTTTTTTATTGAATAATTATTTCAACTTTAACAAAAAAATTTAAGAAAATTCTTGAAGGTGAGTGATAAAATTTTATGTTTTAGGATGGAGAAAATTTTCTGACCGAGAGTGGAGAAAGATTACTTGCACCATCAGTTAATGTCTCATTGGTTTTAAATTTAATAATAGTATTGTGATTGTAGTTTATAACTAATGAATGAAACAGGTTTACATGTCTTACATTTCAATACATATATATTTTGCTTGGAAGAAAAAAAATAAATAAAGAAGAAGAAGAAGAGTCAATAAGATTTATAAAAAGAGATTGAATACAAATAAGCCCTTAGGGATTAAGATTCTCTATATTTTAAAGAACACTAAGATGTCATTACTTGTTACCTTATAACACAAAGTGACAGTACACACATATTGATATTCAACACAAAAAGAAAAACATTATTTGATAAACAACTTTGAAGTTTTTGTTTGTTTGTTTTTTTTTTTTTTTTTTTTTTTTTACCTTATAAATTTGAAAGTACTACAACTAATACAATACACAAAACTTTTAGATATAAAGTGCGATTCCAAAATACACATCCTGTATAGGGTAAAACAACAAACAACTCTCTCTCTCTCTCGGACACTTGGACTGGACTCATCTCTACTGCATACAATGTGACACAGTATTATTTGAAAGATTTGTTCCCCTTTACTTTATGAAAAGAAAAAACAGATACCATATGCTAAGAAAGAGTATAGAGTATACCCTTTAGGATGTCCATCCTTAATCAAGTACTTTGTCTCTTATGAGTTAAGAATTCTCTTAAATTTGACAAAAAATTTAATAGTTTGGGACAAAGTGCTTATTCCCACTGGTTAAGGAAGATATGCTTAGTTTTAATTTTTAAAGTTTGGGAGAACACTGTAACTAATTATACCATAATTAAGAGAAGGAAGTGCAAATTAACCCTAAAAACTACTTACCAAACAATATATACTTCCCTACTATAATACGTCCTATAAATAAATTACAACTAAAAGTACTAGAATTGGAAGTCAGTAAGAATTGGAGGTATTAGAGGTGGAAGTTACCCAACTCATCCTCATCCTCACAACTGCGTATGGGCGCAGGCGCAAGCCCACGACCACCTCTATGACCTCCAACGCCTCCACGCCCTCCCAACCCACCACCTCGCCCGCCACGACCTGTGGCCTGTGTGCTCGCCTCACTCGCCGCACCCGCATTCTCCAATGCCACTCGGCTCAACTCTTCAACAAGATCCAACGTACGTAGCAGCTGGTTGTACATTTCGGACCCTGGTTCGCATTGCAATAGTGATGCAACATTGGACTCAACCTGTGAAATAAATGAGTCATGTTAAAACTTTTCTAGTTACTTTAGTGTTGTGCAAAACTATGCCTTTGGAAACAAATCATACATAATCAGCTTATTCATATATAGCGCTGCTATTGAAATGGCACACTAGTACATATTGGTTGTGAAAAATGCATATCTAGTGGCAAGAAATGAAATGTTCTCTAGAATGAATGTCAAAATATTGATTCAATGGCTCCATAAAACTTAATTTTCAGAATGCATGCAGCAACACACATATATTGTCAATCCATAAAAGAAGCATTGAATTGTTGCCTTACCAACATTTCCCAATACGCCGACTCTCGTGTAATGTACCGTCTGGTCATCCTTCGATACGACTCCATGTAAGCAACAAGGTACGTCGTGTCCCCATCCAATGTTGGTGCCTCGGCAAGACGTTCCCCTCTATGGGCCCATCGGTCAATGTAGACAGCATGTTCTTGCGCCCAAGTCCTCTCTAGTTTACCTAGGAGGGATATTCTATGGAGATCAACCGACGTATCCACAAGATCCGGTGGCGCTTGCTTCATCCCAAACTGACGAAAGACACGTTCGGGATAATGCTCCTCTACTATCCAAAAATAGATCAACGGCACAATGGCCCTCCATATATGTCTACCGGCAGTGCAATATAGGGGCAGCGAGTCTAGGACATCCCTATACAGCTCCCAAACAACCTGAATAAACGGTCAACAAAAAAACAAATCAAATACGTACTTATTTGTGTCAATCCTCAATCTGAGCAAATATGTACAAGACCATTGAAGAACCACTTCACTAAAAATCCTAAGACATTCTTGACCTATTTCCCCCTCTTATTGGATTTAACATGGTAAGCTGCACCCAGATACTATTGGTTGCACTAACTGAAATTGAGGGAGAAATTTTAAGGGTTCACAGCTAAATATGTGTGGAATCAAAACCACAAACATCAATGTAAAATTACTAATCAAGGTACTTTATATTGACTGCCCATATTTGTGAAATGTTTGTAACTAATTCCCTGTATATATTTGGTCTAATCAACCAAAGTTACATTATTAACTATACACATGCAGTAGTTGACAACCCTACCAAGTGAAAAACAAAACTAGGGAGAACTATATCATCATGACATGAAGAGGTAGAATACCGGTGTGCCCGTATACTCAACAGTGACGCACGATACGCAGCTAGCACATGTGTGGCATGCTTTGTCGTGCTTTTCGGCCCCTTCCATCTAGTAAACATACAATTTCAGACAATGCTCATTAGTTAATATCAAACAACAATGCTGCCATAAGAATAAAATGCTTAACAAAAGACATTTCACTTATATATATGTTATTTTGCTCAATAGGGGCAAAAGCCTAGAATCTCCTTGGATTGTTGTTATTTTTTGGTTGGGGTCCAAGATTTTATTTTGACTCCTTATATATGTCCATTGCATTCACCCATTTTGTATTGTGGGCTCTACTTGGTCCTCCTCTTAGGGGACTATAGGCTGCTTCCAAGGGCGCGCTCGCTGTTATAAAGGTCAAATAAGACCAACCAAAGCCCTCTCTCTTTTAAACATTTCACTTCTAACTTGATGATATAACAGATATAACCTATAATGGTTGAAAACTGATTTGTGGAGAGTATGAAATAGTTGAAACATATCCTTTCCAGGTTGAGTTCAAATTGATAATAATGTATTTATAGTTCGCCCAATTTCATCACCGACTACGAACTATATTTTGAGTTTACAAGAAACTTGTGATTTATATCTTCTATGACTAAATTACATACAATGCATCTCAAGGACTATGATAATGTCACATTAGTTCATTTATAAATAGTCTCATATAATTAAACAATTTAATTATTTATGACATGCCAATAAATTGGATTTTAGGGCATAAACCCCAACATGGATGTGGAGCCATAAGTTGGAGGAGTGTTAAGCAATCTTGTATTACCGACTCCACCATGGAAGTTGAATATGTTGCTGCTTGTGAAGTGACAAAGGAAGCTGTTTGGCTTAAGAAATTCCTTTTTGATCTTGGTGTTGTGAGAATGGAGCAAGTTCCTATCACATTGTTATGCGACAATAGTGGAGCGGTTGCACAATCCAAGGATCCAAGAAATCACAAGAAAGGAAAGCATATTGAAATAAAGTACTACATCATTTGAGACTTTGTTGCTCGAAGAGATGTAGTAGTAGCAAAGATTGATAGTGCAAATAATCTAGCAGATCCCTTTACCAAAGCCTTGCCCCAAAAGACTTTTGAGTCACATTTGGAGGGAATGGGAGTTAGATTAGTGCACAATAGTCTTTAGGGCAAATGGGAGATTGTTAGGATATGTGCTCTTTAAATCCTATTGTATGATGCTATGTATGACATTATGTATGTTATTATGTTGTGATTAATAAAGTTGTTTTTATTATTATCTAAAATAATGGTAACATGAATATTTGGACATTATCATATAGTCCATAAGATATATAGTATGTGATTTATGTGATTTAGTCACAGAATATATAAATCATAAGTTCTTTGTAAACTCAAAATTTTAGTTCGTAGTCGGTGATGAAATTAAGCATTTCATATGCGAAGACTATAACATATCAACTAAGTTGATTTGTCTTGATCATGGAAGTGGAAACTTCTAGTTGATATGTTGATATGTTTTAAGTGTTAAGACATATTGAACTGGACCGCTGTGAGATTTATTATTCTACTAACGACTATCAAATAAATAATAAATCTCACGACTTCTATTTACATGAACTCTCAATCCTGAGAGAATAATGAACCTGATCATGAAGTGTAGGTTGCTTTGATATATCAGGAGTGGGATCTAAAGTCACGATCAAAACCTCAGTATGTTGGGCAGTCACATTTAATGTTGAAGGAACATATATTCTCAAGATGGAATTCATAATCCCTTAACAGAGATATAAAATATTCACTTGAGATAAGTTTAATGGGTTTGGTTATTCAGAGTGTTAGGCCTAACCACTTTAGTAAGAAGTTACTAAAGTATATATTTATGAAATTGGATTTTATAAATATATGATAAATAACTTAAAGGATTAAACCGGGTACTCAAGGATTAAGATGTAGTAATCTTCAAAGTGGCAGTCAACATTCATGACTTTGTATTACTACGAATATTTTAATGAAGGGGTTGAATGTATAATAAAGTCTTAGGATATAATTTATTAATAAGGCCTAAAGTGCAATTATATTTATATAGTGGTATTAAATATAATTAATGGTAATTTTGGGCTTGTCAAGAGTTGATAGAAAGACCTAAAACTCATTGGAGCTAGTGTCTTATTTGTTCCTTTTGGTCCCACTCCAAGCCACATACTAAAGCCCAATTGGAATGACCCAAAAGACTAACTCAATTAGATAATCAGTTATATATAAGGAGAGAAATATACAGAATTTTGTAATGTATAATAATATATAAAATGGTGTGTATGTGAGTGTAAGCCACTCTCTTATTCTCCCTTGAACACATACGTATAAATTGATTGAGAGACCACACTTCTTGGGTATAAGTGGAATTGGAGTGAAGATTAAAAGTGTTCCTAAGTACTTCTAATCTTTGGTTTTGAATTTCACTGCACTAAGGTACGCTCTCTTGTTCTTAAATTCTGAAATTTACATAGTACATGTTATCAATTGCGAATGAAGTAAATCCGTTAATTTTTCGTTGCTTATGTTTTGTATGAGATACAAACGTGTATTTTCATGCGTTTTTTCAACAATATTAGCTCCTACCTTGTCATATTCTTCTCCATGACTATATTTATTTACATGGTTTTCTGCCTCCTACTACCTAAAGTTGTCAAAATCGGGATCCTACGTAGGATCGTTGAAGGTAGATGGGATCATAGATCATAGGATCGAATCATGAATCGTAAGATTTGCATCATATGATGTAATTTGCATGTCATACATCGCTAAGTCCATACTAACGAAACAAATATATTTAAGTTTTGACCCAATGTATCTAAAAAGTTCAATAAATGTTTAATTAGCAACCAAATACCAAAATATTTATCAAAACATATAGAAAATATTTTCCAAGTTCCAAGTTTCAAGTTTGAAATCCAAAATAAGTTAGCAAATGGAAACTAGCTAAGTACAATATGAAATCTAAAAGCAAGATGAATATTAAGGTGAAATGAACATCTAATTATTCCCATTCTAAGGTTCTTATAACAACCATTTTAAACTTCGAATCATCATCATCCATTTCATCATCTATGTAGACATTATATATTTGTATACTAGAGCTGCAAAAAACATCAAGATACAATTCCACACTCAACTATTCAAGTTATACCACTTAGCAACAATTAAAGAACATGCTAAAAAAAAATCAATCAATACCACTCAGCAACAATTAAAGAACATGCTCAAAACAAATCAATCAATCAATATACAAATACAAGCATAGCTGATAAAATTATATATAAAAAATATTTTAGTAATATTAGAACACAAATTAGTATTTGATCAAATAAATTTAATGACATTATAGCTTAAAAGGCAGCAAAGCCAACATCAAATTCTTCATTTAGAAATGATAAAGTATTCATTCATTTTGATTACAAGTGAACTAGAAATTAGAAAACATTTGCTTAGATTAACATAATTTTTAAAAAAAAAAAAAAAAAAATCATACCATTACAACATGAAAAAAATGAAAACTCTCAAAACTTCATCAAAACCAAAAAATTATCCCATAAAAAAAAAAAAAAACAAAAAAACAAAAAAAACAAAAATTTATATTTTTAGTAGAATCAGTAAGATCTCATACGATCTTACACAATCCTACGTACGATCTTACCACTATTATGATTCTAGTGTGATCTTAAACGTTTTGGTGAGGTGAAATTGTAAAATCGTGCTATCCTTCGATTCAAATCGCAATTTTGACAACCATGCTCCTACCTCATTAAATGATTTGCTACTATTAAGTATCTAACTACTAAAGCACAAATACTAGAGATAAAGCAATTTAAATTTATACATCTTTCAAGATAGTATGTATTAATTGATTAAAAAGGTAAACAAAGCAATACAAAGTTCCATCATAAACCATGTTCTAATTAATAATCCCATACACAGCGAAGGCCAAAGGATTAAAATTAATAAAAACATCTAAAATCTTCATCATCTTCTAAAATAAAGTTAACCCACTTTGAGTCTTCAATCTTCAATCTTCATAGGTGCGGCACTCATCTTTCTCCATGTTGTCCTTACAGAACTCCTCCAATGGGTCTGACCCTTTCTTCTTGTCACGTGCATGGCTAGCTGCTGCACTCAGCTCCTCCACACCATCCCATGCTGCAACACACTCACCACTTGCTGGGTCATCAGCACAAGTCTCTTGAGCCTCCTTGATGCTCTCAGCTACCTTCTCTGTTATCTTTTCTGGGGCTGCACTCACTGGTCTAACTTGCATGCGACCAGAACCGAGCTGGGTGTGCCTCTTCCATGGGTGGCTCAGCCAAGGGGACTTGATGGTCTGAGCCTTTGGTGAGTCTGCTCCCTTGGCCATGACTCTAGGGGTTGTGAGGTTTAAACTGGCTGCTGCTATTGTTGCCATTATTGTTGTTTCTGAGTCTGGTTTGGTTTGGTAATTGGCGATGTAGCTGGATTGTTTGGGAGATATGGTAATGTGAAGCTATATTATTCGGATCCGTAATGTTTTATGTGCACACACTTCTTATCATTTCTGAGCCAATCTTAAGCCTCCACGTCTGACCAACTTTGAGATATTTCACGAGAAAATATCACTTTTATGTGTAGTAGAAGAAAAGATCACATTTTTCAAAGTCACAATGTTTATGGATAATGGGGTGGTTTGGTAACGTTCTTCTAGTAACGTTATTTGTATTTTTTGAAAATGTGTGGGTGAAAAAATATAGAAATACGTGTAATGTTATTTAAAAACTGAAAAATGTTGCTCAAATAACCATACTAAACGGCCCCGGTCTTTAAATTTTGGTATTAGAGGGTAATCAAGCCCCTGCAAACCGGTGCTTATTTTGGAGCATGTTCAGAAGATGAACATTTTCATATCACTGGTGTACGTTTTTTATCTTTGATTAGTAAATTTCGTAGTCCAAATTATTACAACCGGCAAATAGATTTGATGACGCGGAAGTTACAAGAAAACAAACACGTTACTTTCTGAAAGGAAAAAGAAACTAAACACGTTAACTTTTGAATGAAAACCTCGAATTCACGAGGAGTTCCTTAAATCCACAAGGTAATAGGGTTTTGGAATCCACCAGAGAAAATAAACAAAGTCTATATTTTTATAAATATGAAAAACTCTATTGCCCTGGATGCTACAATATATTTAAATAGTAAAAGAAACTCTAGGGCGGCTAGGGCAACGCCCAGTACCCTAATTCACGCTAATCACGTAATTAGGTGGCAAAATAGTGATTTTTGCCAAAAATAGCAAAATTGAAATAATTGCGGAAATTGAAACTACTAACCTTAAGAGTCGTCCTAAAATAGACGAGACCTTATTCTGACTTTTAAACTAAAAATTATTAAAGAAAAAAAATATTACTATAAATAGCAAAAACACTGTTTTCGGGACCTTAACGAAGGAATTTACCTCTGAATGAAGGCGACGCTTGAGATTTTGAGTCTGGATCAGAGTGTCGTTTCCCTTCAACCTACAAAATTTCATGTAATTTCGACATCGTCGCCTCAATGGCCTTTATTGGCACCCCTGCTTGATCTTGCGCTGTGACTTCCGGTGCTTTTACTACTTCAAAAAGGCCTATAGTGTTGGGTCCAAGTGGTTAGGGGCATCATGAATTAACTTATTAATATT
The DNA here is from genome assembly GCA_030021035.2 of Notholithocarpus densiflorus. Taxonomy (NCBI): domain Eukaryota; kingdom Viridiplantae; phylum Streptophyta; class Magnoliopsida; order Fagales; family Fagaceae; genus Notholithocarpus; species Notholithocarpus densiflorus. Next base: position 14,332,921 of record JARYZH020000002.1, read on the forward strand.
CAATTGAATCATCAATTAACTTAGGATTTTCTAATATATAATTCTTACACTGAGCTCATTATAATATAAGAACCTAATAATATAATATATAGTAAAAAAGTAGTTGTCAAGGGATTTTCATTGTAAACGTAAGCAGTGAGGTCAAATCTTGCGTCCACAAATCCTTACTTTGCTTCTATTTTTCTCTTCTCTCTTTCAATTACTCCACAACCTTTAACACTATCAACTATAACCAATACAAGCGGTTTCAGACCATATAGACATAAGAATTCAATGGAATTTTTATCTGTATGGCTTGTTTAGTGTGTATTAGGATTAGTCTTTTTTTAATTAATTTATTAACTTATTTCTTTAAACATAATTTTATTTAAATTTTATCTTTTAAGTACAATTATATTTGTATAAACTTTTAACAGATAAACATAAAAAAGTTTTCAATATTTTTAAAAAATTCAAATTGAACACTAATGGTTGTGTTTTCCAACGATAAGGGTATGTTTGTTTGGAGGGATTTTTGAGAGGATGAAAAATTGAGAAAAGAAAAATGGAGAGATAACTATTTTAGTGGATGTTTGGTTGAGAAGGGGGAGGAAAAAAAGATAGTAGGGCTTTGATTTTTGTTTTCCATTTTTTTGTTTTGCTTTTTTTTTTTTTTTTCTTTTATTCTTTTTTTCTACTTCTTTGTTTTTGTTTTTGTTGTTGTTGTTGTTGTTGTTGTGTTTTTTTTTTTTTTTTTTTTTTTTTTTTTTTTGTGTGTGTGTGCGCGCGCACGCGTGCGCTCATCTTTCTTTGACTTGTGCTATTTATAAAAAAAAAAAAAAAAAAATTGAAGTGTCCATACCCAATTTTTTTAAATAAAAAAATGTGTTACTTTTTTATTTTATTTAATGGGCGATATAATTGTAAATTTATACCAACTTCATTTTCCATCCTCTCATTTTTCTTCTTAACCAAACAAATAAGTTTTTCATCTTTCCACTTTTTCCATCCTCCCAACCAAACACAAATGGGAGAAAACTAAATTTATTCTATCCTCCCACTTTTCTATCCCTTTCTCATTTTTTATCCTCTCATTTTTTCACTCTTCCAACCAAATGGAACCTAAAGGGTTTTTTTTTTTTAAATGTAGTAGAATTTTAAGGTGTTTTTGTAATACTTACCATGTGTTGAAATTCAATCACATTGATGGAAATATAATAGAAACAAATAGTAAGAAGAACCAATCAGTTTACAACACATATATTCAGGGACGGACCCAGGTGGGGGCCCAAGGGGGCCCGGGCCCCCCCGGGTCCAATTTTTTTTAATAGTTATTATATATTTTATTTTTGTAATTGGGCCCCCTTCCAAAATCTTAGGCCCCCCTTCTCCCCAATTAACCTAGTTAGTCTAACCTAAATAGCAACTATTTAAATAAAAAATTTAACAAAAACAATAAAAACATTCACAATGGTGATTGTATTTTAGCAAAAAATAATTATTTTACCAGGAAAGAACCAAAAAATGTGTTATTGGAGAAGCTAAAGCTAATTTTTTTTTCAACTATAGTAAATTGATATAAATACCAGTTGACTATAGCAAGTTGTTAAAAATAAAATACAATATTTTATTAAGATTATATATCTTCCTTCAATTAAAAAGTTCAAATTCTCTCTCTTCTTTTATTATTTTAATGAGTTATTTATATTATTTTAAATGAAATGATAAAAAGAAATAGAACATTTGATATTGTGTGTATTGTAAATTAAGGTAGTAAAATAGATAAAATAGTTTTTTAAGGTACTAAAAGCTAAAATATTTAGCAATACCACTGTGAATGCTCTAACTTCAACAAAAAAAATCCTAGCCAGCTTAGTATTAAAAAAAAACATTATTTTGTTTTTATTTTTATATTTGTTGGTAAATGATTGCATCTTAATGTATTTAGAAACAACGATTTTGTGTAATTTTTTAATACTATATGGATGCTTGGATTTTTTTTTCTTTATACTTTAACCCCTGCTAGCTTAAAATCCTAAGTCCGTCCCTGTATGTATTAGTCACTTAACTAACTACTACTCTAATTCCGAAAAATAAAACAAAACAAAACAAAATCTTTTCGACCTTATTATAGTTTGTTTGGTGAGAAAATTGTTCAAATCGATATTAAGGGACTTTCTTCGTTTAGAGGTTTTGACTGCTTGCTTGTCTGTCTCGTTCAATGCCATTAAAAAAGTCTTTTAACCAGTTATCTTCACGCTAGTCGCTAGCTAAAAGTTAAGAACACCTCCAATGCAAGCCAGCCAAATGCTAATTTGATTGGCCACAAAATATTAAGATGAATAATAAATCAAACGTGCTTTTCATGATAAATACCCTCTCGTCTCTTTTAAGTTATTTCTTAAAGACTTAAACGATTACGTAAACTCTTTTTATAAAACAACGTGTGGTGCAATCTCCTCAACATGTCTCGAGGATATTTTTACAGCCCCCATCTGGCGAGACATACATACATATTAGAAGTTGAAATCAGCTAGCTTTTGACTGAAAACCCAGAAAAAATTGGCCTTTGCCCTTTTTAAAAAAACAATTCAGCATTTTGCCCCATTTTCCAAACTAATCAAGGAAATGTCCTTCTTTTGAAACTCGACTTTCTCAAAATCGAGTTAAGCCCTATAGTGGCGTTTTAAGGAGCCTATAGTGACATTTTAATGAGCTTATAGTGGCGATTTGTAACTCAAGCTCCATGAACTCGAGTTATAGGTAAAAAAAAAAAGGAAACACTTGCATTGAACTCGAGTTCATGAAGATCGAGTTACAAAACGCCACTATAGGTCCTTAAAAAGTCACTATAGACTCTTTAAAACGCCACTATAGGCCTCCAGAATTTTTTTTTTTTAATTTGATTTTGAGAAAGTCGAGTTTCAAAAGAGGGGCATTTCCCTAATTAATTTGGGAAATGGGGCAAAATGTTGGATTGTTTTTTTAAAAAGGGCAAAGGCCAATTTTGTCCCTGAAAACCCTATCTAGCTAACTGCTGCCACTACGCTTTCTTTGGAATTGGGAGGTAGCGTCTAGCATCACTGATGATTCTCTTGCTAAACTATAAAATAGTTTCAATAGGAGGGTGTTAGGTACGCTCGCAAGAATATGAATTTTCAATAGGGGGGTGTTGTGGCCAAAACTCTTGTATGCGCCAGGCACATGAGATACCTTCTCGTGTTGTAGCTTTGTAGGCCTTATGCTAGCAAGAATATTGATGGATAGAAGAGCTTTGATCGTCTCACACTCTTTTTATATATTATTAGCACAAAAATTATTCCAATAATGATAATATATGAAATTTGGGATTAAATTACAAATTACACTCGCTACAAGATATAATTTTTAGTGAATTAAAATCGTATTAACTTATTTTTTGAGAAGAAGATACTTGCATTTAAAGAAAAAAGCAAAACTAGCCAAAATCGGCTACAAGAATAGAGTTGATTGTTGGTGGAACATCCTCCATCCACATAGAGATACCACTAACATGTTTAGCATGTTTCGCAAGGTTATGAACAACATAATTACTCTTTTTATGAATATGAGAAAAACAACAAAAAAATAAAAGAATCCGAACAAACTTTAGGCCTGGTAATAAGGTGACCATATGAGGAGAAAGATTCATCTTGATTACAAAGAGCTTTGATGACTTGATAGTTAATTAAATAATTAGTTAAAATGAAAATATATAAATAATTTTTTATAAAAATTAGCAATCTTGACTAAAATAATATCTAGAAAGGTTTCACAATTTATTATATATAGAGGTTAGATATACATTTTATTATTACTTCAAATATTTGGTCAAATTTGTAGTTCTGTACAATGCTCAAGAACCCCGAAACTTATGTAATCAAACTTTATTAATATGATATAATCAATATAATAAGACAAAATTCTCACCTGTTATAAGATAATATATTTAAATGTTTATTGAAATAAAAACCCAATATATATTGGTCAAAATTTATGTTTAGGTCCTATATTTTAGGTTTTCAATTTAATATAACCTTGTCCTTATGATTATATTGACCAATAAATTATATGGTTGAATTTAATTATTATTTAAAAATATAAATTTTTTATAATATTAATTAATTTAATTAATACAATTATGTCTTAAATTCATTGACAAAAAAATGTGCTAAAGATTAAAGTATCCTTGTACTTTGAATGAGTGATGTTTTAAAAAACTGTAAAAAAAAATAAATAATAAAAAAAAAAAACCTAGTCCCAAAACACACATATAGTATTTAGCTTTCTTTTTTGATTGACAATATATGACCGCACCTAGGCCCAATACCATAGTCCCAAAGCTAGTCCCATTCGTTAATAATACCGCATCTAAGCCCAATACCATAGTTTAATAGGCTGATATTTCACTCAACTAAATTTTTTTAGTATTAGCTAAAACCGGAAATCCTTTAAAAATATATATAAATAAATAAAAGAAAGAAGGAAAATAAAGGAAGCTAAAGAAGAAAATAGCCCAGGTGAAACATACATCCCAAATCAGAAATAATGGACCATCGTTGGCAACTTTTAGGTTGCCTGACTCGCCTGGTGCGGCCTACTCAAGTACCCAACATGTTGAGTCATGTTAACCGGGTAACCCTTTTGCTCTAAATTTTGGTTTGCTCTCAAAGTGCATAGAACTAATGACACAACTGCCTAAAGATTGCCCAAGGGGATGCTTCTTAGGGATGAAAAAGGGTTTCTGTGCCGCTTAATCCATGCTTCACTCTATCTCAAATAAGTAATGAGACAGGGACGAGTTTTGCTCACTCCATGATTCACTCTAGCTATCTCACGCTTACCTTGCCTAAAATGAGTATATCTATGTTTTAATTCAATATATATTTAAATTATTTTATATATATAATTTAATATTTTTCTTAGGTAGATGATAACGTGGCTGCCTAAAATTGTCTTTTTAGGGATGATAAAATTTGTATATCTCATGTAATTCATCTTGCTCTGTCTCGTATGATTTTTTTTCCTTGTCTTGAATAGGTGACAAGACAGGGATGAGTTTTGCTCACTCCACCCTATCTCACCCCACCATGATCCAAATGGTTATATATATATATATATGTTGTTAACATAATTCAATTTTTGATACAAAATCCAATTATATGTATGTAGGTATTCTATTACTATTTCTCAAAACACCTACATCATCTCCCTTTTAACACTCTCATGCTTCCTCAAAAAATAAAAAAATAAAAAACTCTCATGACTGTCTATCCCCTTTCTCTTCCATCTCTAATTCATTAATGTAGAAATCACTTCGTTATGAATGAAAAAATAGTAAAATATTTCCAATCCACTCCATCCCCACTCCCGCACAAGTTTCACTTACCTAAAAAAGGGAATCGGTGTCCTAATTTACCCGTCACTAACCCTATTGCATTTTAATGATATTTTAGCTTTATTATCATACATTGGGCTGTGAAGTTCAAAAGATAACGATATAAAGTTAAATTTATAGATTATAAATGACAAAATTATAATGAAATAGAATATAATATACTTTTTGTTGGTGCAAAACACAATAATAATGGAAATAACACAAATAGAAACTGAATAATACTTCTGAATATTATTAATTTGATATTAGAAAATACACAACACTATTTAGACTGAGGCACGACACTCGCTCTCTTTAAGGAGATTCAAGCCCTTGGTTGGCTAATCTTTGTAATCGGTGCAGACATTCTTTGATTTGTCTCCCCCAGGATATAACAGCCCAACAAATGTTGTATGGTTGGAACAGCCTCTGCACAAAGTGTTCAAACCCAAAACTCCACCAAAAATAACACCCTTCTTTGCCAAGAACCTCTCTATTTTTTAGTGTATAAATACGAGGATCCAAGAGGCTGATTTATTTCCATTGTTGACACCTCCTCCCTTCACCTCTTCCTTGAGCACGTATCTAGCCAATATCCGAATCAATACATATTAGCCCATTAATTACTACAATTAAAAATAATAAAAAAGTCATTCTCTTTTTCAATGTGAGATTAAACATTTTCACTAACTCCTTATCTTCCATATTAACTCCCACATTTTTACATTTATGTTGTAATATAAATCCATTTTCATTAATTAATATTAAAATGTTCCAACACTTTTTCTAATGTATTTAAGAGTTTATAAAAGAATTAATGGAAGGTAAATAAACATTTAATTTTGCTAGTTTATCATTTAGCTTTAATTTGACTTTCCTCAAAATATGGATATAAGTTAATATTTTACCTTTATTTTATTAAATGAATGAGTGTTCCTCTCACTTATGGGATTATGGGATGAATGCTTAAGAGGGAATATAATACAATGGACATTTCCTTATAATCCTTCCATTTCTTTCCAATAAACTCCCAGATATAGGAATAAAAAGAAAATTATTTTATTATTATTTTATGTTCTATTTCTTAATCCATTCTGATGCAACGAATGTGTGGATAAGTACCTCTACAAAAACACTTAGTTCCAAATAGCACACAAATGCTAACAATTCATTCAATTATCAAAACTGATAATATATTACCCAATTCTTCTCCTCGAGGTAGGAGCCTTTCCCTCTCACCTTGGGTGAGTATTTTTTTTCCACTGAGCAACGCCTCCAGGTGGACCCTTACCCCCTTATTGCAATATTTTCTTCTCTGTTGTCTGCTAGCTACAACCCTCTGCTACCTACGACCCTCACCCTTTTTTTTTTTTTTTCTTCTCTGTTTTTCTGCTACCTACGACCCTCTACTACACTCACCATACAAAACATCCGTACACACACCTATCTACTACTCTCACCATACAAACCAACCATACCCCCACCGACCACTTTGGTACCCACTTGTGTCAGTTGCTTTGGCTCTCTAGCGACTTGGGATGGACCCTGACATTCTGGAACAAATCACAAGAATCTCTCTAACAGCGGAGGAGGAGGCATATATTGCAATACAAACAAATAGTCGAGACAGAAGCCTTGAGGAGTGCTCTTTAAGCCTCATAGGCCGCTTCCTCACGGATAGGCCCTTCAACTAGAGGATCGCTAAGAACCTTCTTCGGTCAAGTTGGAAGATGGGAAATGACCTCAAGATTGTGGACGTTGGTGATGGCCTCTTACAGTTCAGATTTAAACTTAAAAGACAGTTGCAGTGGGTTTTGGAGAAGGGCCCATGGAGCTTTGATAACCACCTGTTGGTGGTTCGACGGTGGGAGAAGGGCTTGACAGCCCATAACATTACTTTCCCTACAGTCTCGCTGTGGGTACAAGTTTGGGGAGTGCCTTTTGAGTTGTTCAATGAAGATGCAGTGCGAGATATCGGTAAACACATCGAGATTGTGATCGAAGTGGATAGTAAGTCGTTCTCTTCCCAACAAGCACGCTTTCTCAGAATAAGAGTAGAGATACCGTTGAACTAGCCACTGCGTAGAGGGGGACTAGTGGTGAACCCAGAGGGAGATCGTTCATGGGTTATGTTCCAATATGAACGTATAGTTGGACTATGCTTCTCCTGTGGCAAACTAGGCCATGAGAAGAAGGCATGCATGCAGTCAAACCCCAACGAGGAAGAGAACCCCTATGGAGAATGGATGAAGGTGGGGGGTAGACGGCACCCAATGGAATGAGACCAATATTCTAGAAGCCCACCACGACCATCGGAAAAAGCTACCAAGACCACAAGAGCGGCGTCGCAACAAGCTAGGGTAACACCGTTGACCCCGCTAAGCAAGTCTATTCCAGGAAAAAAACCCCATTAATGTGAGGGGCCCACAAAATACTGAAGTTGAGGAAACTAATGATATGGTAAGTACGATGCATGAAAACTTACCAACCTTGGAAGACATATTCCCATCGAGGCAAGTAAGGAGCGGGATGACAGATGTACTTAGAGAGTGCATGACCTTGTGCACATGCTAACTACACTAGTTCCACAAATACCATACATGTTGGCAACTTGGAAGAAAATCCCACGTCCTCAGTACAGGGGGATGGAGGTGGGTGCATTGTCTCCCACGTCAACGGTGGGCCAAAAAAGACACTTTAAAGGTGACAAAGAGGAAAATGGCTCTGAGGGAGATTTAGAAAACAAAAGGGTCAAGTTTTTGGAGAAGACTGATCACAATCATACTCTAACGGCGGAGGTTGGTGCCCAGCCCCGCCGGTCACAATGATCATCATGAGCTGGAATTGTCGGGGGCTTGGGAACCACCAAGCAGTTCAAGTACTTGTCGACCTTGTGAGATCAAAAGGACCCATAGTTTTGTTTCTCATGGAAACTAAACTGTCAATACAAGAAATGATTCCTATCAAAGATGAGCTAGGATACCATTCCATGCTGGCGGTACCAAGCGTGAGACGAAGTGGGGGGCTAGCCCTACTATGAAAGGACGAAGTTACAGTAGCTACTCAGACTTATTCCCTTAATTACATTGACGTAAAAATTATGTGTTCTTTACAGGTGGAGTGGTGCTTGACAAGGGTATACAGCCACCTGAAAGAGTAGAGGAAGAAGGAAACCTTGGGCTCTGCTAAGGCATCTCCATTCAAGGGCCTCCATGCCATGGGTTTGCTTTGGAGACTTTAATTTCTGACAAGAAAAATGGTGGGGTGCTGAAACAGTTGGGACCAATGCAGGAGTTCCGTATCACGCTATTGCATTACGATCTAGTGGACTTGGGCTACCAGGGATACAGGTATACATGGAGGAAGAGGCGGTCTGAGAATGCGTTCGTGGAGGAATGCTTTAGATAGAGCTTGCGCGAATCTGAAGTGGATTGAGATGTTCCCTACCGCCAAAGTTACACATCTAACGGCGTCGTACTCGGACCACGACTTTATTATCCTGGTAACAGAAATGGCTCAGATGAGGCATAGGCGAAAGAAGAAGCTTCAACGTTTTGAAGAAAAGTGGGTGATACATGCCGAGTGTGAAGAACAGATACAAACTTCGTAAAATCCATCCCAACCGATTGGAAGCCCAATGTACTGCCTTTTCAAAAAGATTAAAAATGCTGCATGGACCTAGTAAAGTGGAGCCGGGTGTCTTTTGGTAACACGCGAGATCACTTAAATGCCAAGCAGCAAGAACTACAGTAAATGGTAACGTCCAACTATGGGATTAACCTGGACATGATAAATCGGACAAAGAGGGAGGTGAATGAGCTCCTACACAAGAAGGTGGTCTTCTGGAGACAACGATCCCGAGCAATATGGCTCCCGGCTGGCGATAAGAACACTAAATTCTTTCACCAGTGTGTGAGTCAACAAAGGCAGAAAAACCATATTGAAGGCTTGATTGATATGAGTGGAGTGTGGCACATTGAGAAGACAAGGTGGCAAAGATAGCGGTGGATTACTATAATGCTCTGTTCTCTGCATTGGCACCTACACATATGATTGAAGTGTTGGACACAGTGGACAGGGTAGTGACCGACGACATGAGACACACGTTATTGCTCCCATACACTAAGAATGAGGTGCGGGTGTCACTGTTTCATATGCACCCATCAAAGTCTCCCGACCCCAACGGCATGTCACCATACTTCTTCCAAAAATTCTGGCACATCGTCGGTCCTGATGTCACTTCTGCTGTCTTATCTATTTTACACTCTAGACGATACTTACAGAAGATGAACTTAGCACACATTGTACTTATACCAAAAAAAAAAAACAAGCCTAAGCACATGAGTGAGTATCGACCTATCAGTTTAGCGAAATGTGGTTTCGAGGATGGTGTCCAAAGTCATTGCAAATCGGCTGAAGATGATCCTACCTAAGGTCATATCAGATGCCCAGAGTGCCTTCATACCTAATAGACTCATCACCGATAATACTATGGTGGTCTTTGAGATGCTACATCGAATGCGGAATCGACGAAGAGGAAAGATTGGGCACATGGCAGTGAAGTTAGATATAAGCAAAGCTTATGACCGTGTGGAATGGAGTTTCCTTAGGCAGATAATGCTTAGAATAGGGCTCTCTAAACAGTGGGTGGACATGGCCATGGGGACGGTTTAAATGGCCTCTTACTCAGTCCTTATCAACGGTGAGCCTAAGGGACATATCACTCCAACCCATGGGATTAAACAAGGTGACCCCCCTCTCCCCATATCTCTTCTTGTTATGTGCTAAGGGATTATCTTCAATGTTGCGAAAAGCAACAGAAACCAGCCACTTGTATGGGATTACGTCATGTAGGGGTGAAGTTCAGATCTCACATCTCCTTTTCGCCGATGATAGCTTACTTTTCTGTGAAGCCACTCCGGAGGAATGCCACTGCCTACTCGATATACTGGCCAAATATGAAGGAGTTTCCGGCCAAGCCATTAATCGGCAAAAGACATCCTTGTTCTTTAGCCAAAACACCAAGCAAGAAGTAAATGAGGAAATCTAGAGTATCTTGGGAGCTCAGATTATGAAATGCAAGAGGTATCTGGGACTGCCAATGGTGGGAGGAAAGTCTAAAGTAAGTACATTTAAAGAGTTACAGGAAAGAGTAACAAAGAGGGTGATGGGATGGAAGGAGAAACATATCTCCAAAGTGGGGAGGGAGGTGTTGATTAAAACTGTAGCCTAAGGCATTCCCACGTATTCGATGAGCCTTTTCAAAATCCCCAAGACAATTTGCGATGGCATCAACTCAGCTCTGTCTAAGTATTGGTGGGGACAAACCAAAAATGAGAAGAAAATCCATTGGATTAACTGGGGGCGATTGTGTAACTCGAAGAAAAAGGGCGAAATGGGATTTAGAGATATCCATGCCTTTAATTTGGCAATGTTGGTGAAGCAGGTACGGAGGCTTATCCACGAGACACATTCGCTGTTTTACCGGGTTTACAAGGCACACTACTTCCCCTTATGCTTTTTCATGGAAGCTGAACTGGGAACAAACCCATCCTTTGTATGGCGTAGCCTTCTACAAGCTCGAGAAATGATAAGGGAAGGGTCAATATGGCAGGTTGGTAACAGACAACGGATTAGCATCAACACTCATAAGTGGCTTCTTAGGCCACTCGTGTTTAGGGAAGGGGCTGATCAGAGCTTAAAAGTGGCTGGCCTCATCAATATCAATACGAAAGAATGGAATAAGACGTAGGTGTATGCCATGTTTGCTCGGGGCACAAGCGAAGACATTCTACTGATCAAACTAGGGAATTTGAGCTTGAGGGACAAGCTGGTCTAGAAGGAGAATAAGGCTAAGGTGTTCTCGGTAAAAACGGCCTACTAGGTGGCGCTTCAGCTCCATCACCCACATGCAGGGGAACATTCTTTGGCAACTATGGACCAAAAGATATGGAAGAGGATTTGGTCCATAAACATTCCTCCTAAGGTCAGGACCTTTGTTTGGTGAGTCTGCTCTCATATCCTCCCGACTAAGGCTAACCTCTTTCATAAGAAGGTGCCAATGGACCCACTTTGTTCGGTATGTGGTCAGGCTAACGAAACAACGGCACACATCCTCTGGGAATGCTCATTAGCACGCAACGTTTGGGCATTAGTACAAGGAAGGATACAAAAAACAAACTCCTCGACGACAAGCTTCTTTCTTCTCACACGGCAAATGATAGAGAGACTATCCAAGAAGGAGTTTGAGACGTGGACCATGGTGGCGTGGTCACTTTGGAACGCACGTAATAGGATACACTTTAGAAAGTCACAACCCCATCTCACAGAGATTCTTAAACATGCAACAGATCTAATGGAGGAGTATCAGAAACTGATTAAGGACCGTGTACACCAGCAATGGACCTAAGACTCTCATTTCTAGGACCCGTTTTTTATACTTCTTATACTTTGTTTTTTTTCTTCTTTGTTTACTTGGGTCCTCATAGAAGCTGTAGGCCACTATTCATGTTAGTGCATGGTCGTTTGTGTAATACAGCTTTCTCAACCTAGGTTTTTGTGCATTGTACGTTTTGCACTTTTCATACTTTAATATACTTCTATCTTTGGATGTCAAAAAAAAAAAAAAAAAAAAACAAAAACAAAACAAAACTGATTTACAAAAAGCTTACATTCTACTACTTATACTAGTTGTTTGGCATTGACAGCTTCTAGATGGTTGACTAGTATCTAAATCCTATCTACTAATGCTTAAGAAATCATCTAACTAACTAACTAACTAATTAGCTATAACAGGATTATGATATATCTACTTGAAATTGCCCTGCATCACATTCCCAAATAAATTGTTGAGTTCTCCTTTTTTATATCTAATTAATGTCGATGATAGGTTGATTGTAGTTTTTTATAATCGATGTTTATGACGTTTGTCGAAATTCTTACCTTCGTAGTGTAGTTGTGATTTGATTTTGAAAAAAAAAGTAATGCTATAATTACAAACTATTTCACAATATTTTTACAAATTGTTGATGTGACTAATTTTTTTACTGGTTTTCATCTAAGCCCACCACTAACATCACTTTTTCATTTACCAATAACCACTCACCACATCACCAATTTGTAAAAAAATTTGTAAAAATGTTTGTATCTCTAGCATTACTCTTGAAGAAAATATATTAGGTCATTATGGTCCAAAACCCTCCCCAAAATTGGCTGCATTGATTGATGAACACCTTTATTTATGGGTAAACTCTATTTAGATGAAAAATATGTATCAATCCATAAGAGAGATAGATAGATAAATAATTTCCTAGCAACTTCGTAGCAACTCCTTGTCTTGTACTCTTTTATTTAAGAAGAAAAAAAAAATCCAATCACAAGTTAACTCTAGAGTAAAACTTGTTTAGGTGAGAACATTATAGGACAATTGACCTAAGGAATCTTATGTCACATTCATTCAATAAAAAACAAAACATTTTAGAGTTATAAAATTGTTCAATATATTTTATTACTGTATGTTGATACAATTTGTTATGATTAGTTTATAATAAAAACGATGTTTGTAGTATGTTTATATAAAAATGATATTATCTCGATTTCCTTTTAACCAATTAAAAAAACCAAAATAAGAGAAACATTGTGATAGCATGGATGGTAAGAATGATCCATTTTTAGAAAAAAAAAAAAAAAAAAAAAAAAAAAAGTCCATCTTGAAAAGTAGTCTTTGAATTACACTATTTTATTAAAAATTGAAAGGGAAAAAGAGAAAAAAGAAAAAAGGAAAAAAAAAAAAAAAAAGCATGTTTTGGCATGCAGTTTCGTACCACAACTTTACCCGGAGCTTAAAGAATTTTATTTTCTCACTGGACCATAAACTGATAAAAGAGATAAAAGTAGGGATGTGCAGAAAACCCACCGACCTGCCAAACCCGACCCGACCCAACCTGACCCGCTGGGTTGGGTCGGTTTTTAAGGCTTAGTGGGTTTGGTTGGGTTACAAATTTTTTTTTTATAGTGGGTCAGGTTGGGTTTGGGTCATAAAATTACAAACTCGCCAAACCCGACCCGACCCACCGACCCACCCATATTTAATATATATTTAAAATATATTATATATTTAATCAATTTTTTTTTTAAACCAGCTGTAAGGCACTTATATATATATATATATATATATATTGTGGGGTTAAAGAATCTGGCCACCCCAGCCCACTTTATACTAAGCCCAAGGCCCATGCCGAGGAAGAAAAAATGCCCGAGGACGAATGAAGAAAGTCCTAATTACCAAGGAGCATCGCCGAGGACAATCATGTCCTCGGCGAACCGAGATCATAGAAGGGAAGAGCAGCACGCCATCAAGGGCAGTCTCGTAGAGCGCCCTAAGAAAAAGGACAAGTATAGCGGGGCAGCCATGGGAGCCTGAAGGAGGAGCAATTCAAGGAGAAGCTGTCACCTCCACATTAAATGCCCACAACTAACGTTCTGGCCGCATTAATGAGGAAATGACCCCTGAACAATGCTGTTTTGGTTGCTGCAACTCACATAAGGTTTGAGACGGCGGCTGATGGGAAAAACGCTCAAGTAATGACCTGCATGATCAACAAATAGAGGGCCAAGATCAACCGAAAGAGGGTATATAATGTAAAGAACTCCTCCAGAAAAAGGGAGAGAAAAAGAAGGAGTAAACATAGTAGCAACCTCTATCATCTTTGTAACCGTTGTAACCAAGCACTGAGAAAATAATAAGAACAAATAGCTCCTCGGACCAGTGTCTAAGACAAATTTCCGCACTCCAAGCCCATTTTCTCATTACTTAGTAGGCTCATAACCATGTTTATTCATTGCTATCCTCATTGAGGTCTAGTTCTTAAACCCATTCTCTACAAAATCTATTGTATTGGGCTAGTTGGACCTGAATCTACTTTTCCAACAGTAGAAGTGATCAGACCCAGTCCCTACATATATATATATATTTTTAAATATATATTATATATTTAATAATTTAAAAAAAAAAAACTAACTGTAGAGCAGCACTTCTTCGGTTCCTCCTACTAATACTAATTTAATATATATATATATAATATATTATATAATTAATAAATTTTTTAAAATAATCAGTTCTTCCTATCCTATATAAAAGCTAATTAGTTCACACAAATCCTAATAAATTACTATTGTTGTTTAGTCATTAGTGTTGTTTGCCTTTAAGAAATTATATTAATACTAATATTTGGGTATTTTTAATATATTAATATTTATATATTTTTTCTACTCAATTTAATAATAATAAAAAAATTTTGTCAAACCTATGGGTTCAACCCGACCCATGTGAGTTGGGTTGAATTTTTTTGACCCACCCTGATGGATTAGGTCAAAAAATCTTTTCAGCCCGACCTATGCACACCCTTGGATATACACTACTACACTAGTACTACACCACACCGAAAAGTAGTACTACACAGCACTAAAATAAAAAATAAAAAATAAAAAAAATATCAAATTCAAACCAATGATGCGCCTTCACAAAGTCTATCATCGTCTCTCTCTCCTCTCGGTCTCCGCTCGCTCTTCACCTTCCATTTTCTCTCTCTCTCCTCCCGTTATCCTCAAACTCCGTCCCGTTAACGCCGTTAGATCCCTCAACTCCACCTCCATGTCTGCCTCTAAATTCCGTTATATTGTCCCTATCAACGCCGTCGCCGCCGAAGACAGCGGTGGAGCTTCTAACGGCTCCGTTTCTTCTTCTTCTTCTTCTTCTTCTACTCCTCCTCCAACTGAAAGTGAAGGTAAATTTAAAAATTAAAAGCACTTTTTCAATTTTTTTATTTTTTTATTTTTTTATTTTTTTATTTATATTAGAAATTGGAATTGCTTTCGAAAAGTGTTTCTGTAAAACAGTTTTATTCAATTAAAAAATAGTTGAATTGTAATTGTAGTGTATTGAGAAAGAATCGGAAAGCTTGTGAATTAGATTAGGAGAAAAGGAATTTTTATTTTTATTATTCGAATTGGTTTTTGAAAGCGGTGGAAGTGTTTCCGAAATGCGAAGTTGAATTGTAAGTAATTAGCTATCCTGGACGGAAATTGCTGTGTTTCGCTAAAGATTCAGAGGTCGATTTTTGAAAGCAAGTGCCATGTGTTTTTAAGCTTGTGATTTGAATTAAAAGAAAAAGGAACTTTGTTTTATTTGAAACTGTTTTCATTTGAATTGGTTTTGAAAGCAGTGTGGAAGTGTTTCCGAAATGCTAGACAGAAAAATATGCTTTGGTCTAGTTAGTCTATTTAGCTTTAGTGGTTTAATCAAAAAAGAAGTTGAGTTTTAATATTAGCGGAATTATATTCAAGTTATACCGAGTGTAACTCTTACTTAATATATTAGATTAGTGTTTTGAAAATCTCAAAATTTCATGTCAGACTTTTTTTTCTTACTATTTGATCCTTAAACTCATGTAAGTTCAAAAAACTACTTTAAGCGTTTGATAAATGAGATAGTTATTGATCTTTAATCATCTTGATATCCAACGTAGGAATTGTTTAAAAAAAAAAACTCATCCAATAGAAAGTTTTTTAGCAGACAAAAGTTACACTTGATATAACTTGAACTTGAATCCAACCCATATGTATAATCATTGCATGGAATGTTGCTTTTAAATTTTATTTGGGGTACTGTGAGAGTTAGTGACTTCTATTTTTGATTCACATTATCTAGATGATTTGACGTTGGGAGTTGGATATCGTCTTCCTCCACCGGAGATTAGAGATATTGTTGATGCTCCACCGCTTCCTGCGCTGTCATTTTCGCCACACAGGGATAAAATACTATTTCTTAAGCGGAGATCTTTGCCTCCATTGGCAGAACTAGCAAGACCAGAGGAAAAACTGGCTGGTATTCGTATTGATGGAAAATGTAATACTAGAAGTCGGATGTCATTCTACACTGGTATTGGGATTCATCAATTGATGCCTGATGGTACCCTAGGGCCAGAGAAAGAGCTACATGGCTACCCTGACGGTGCTAAGATCAATTTTGTGACCTGGTCACAAGATGGTCGGCATTTAGCATTCAGCATCCGAGTTGAAGAGGAAGAAAACAGTAGCAGTAAGCTTAGAGTGTGGGTTGCTGATGTGGAAACAGGGAACGCTAGACCTTTGTTTCAGTCACCCGATATCTGTCTGAATGCGGTTTTTGACAATTTTGTTTGGGTTAATAATTCTACTCTGTTAGTTTCCACCATACCCTTATCCCGTGGAGACCCACCAAAGAAACCTTTGGTTCCATCTGGCCCAAAGATACAGACCAATGAGCAGAAAAATATTATTCAAGTTAGAACCTTCCAGGATTTGCTTAGAGATGAGTATGATGAAGATTTATTTGACTACTATGCCACTACACAACTTGTATTGGCTTCTTTAGATGGGACAGTGAAGGAAATTGGCCCACCAGCTGTGTATACATCATTAGACCCCTCCCCAGATGGGAAGTACCTTTTAATTAGTTCAATTCATAGACCATACTCTTTCATTGTACCGTGTGGAAGATTTCCCAAGAAGGTAGATTTGTGGACAAGTGATGGGCAATTTGTTAGGGAAATTTGTGATTTGCCCCTTGCTGAGGACATTCCTATTGCATTCAATAGTGTGCGGAAAGGGATGCGCTCTATCAATTGGAGAGCAGATAAGCCATCAGCACTCTACTGGTATATATCTGAGATTCTACTCATGTTTTTCTGTGGATGACGTAGCTATTTTATACTGGGTCCTCACTATATCTGGAAACTGTTATTAATTATAAATTTTTTAATTGGAGTGTCTTTTTTGAATTGTATAAGATAACGTAGAATGAGTCGATACAGAGATTGGTTCTGTATCATTGTAAACATTCCATTACTTGTTGACATATATAACAATTTAAAAATGCTTGGATTGCTCTGACTGTTGAGGTCTTTAGGGTAGAGACACAAGATGGAGGTGATGCGAAAGTGGAAGTTTCTCCACGTGATATAGTTTATACAGAGCCTGCTGAGCCACTAGAAGGTGAACAGCCAGCAATCTTACATCAACTTGATCTCCGTTATGGGTATGAATATGAGCTATATGATTAATATCTTACACATAATTATGTTCTGATTAACATCTAAACCTGAATGTGTTTGGAAGAAGTATGGCATTATTTCACCTTTCTTTTATCTGTATGGCAATGAAGTTTTCCAAGAACTTTGTCTTATAAGACTTGCTAACCTCAAGAAGGTACTAATGTAGCACTGGATACTTTGATGATAGGTCTAATGCCTGCTGGAGTTGGATTATGGTCCACACTTAGTGAACTTAACTAGTACAAATGTTTGATAACCATGCCTCTAGTGCTCATTTCAATTCAAATTCTGGATCTTTAACCTTCTTGCCAGGAAGATTTGCATAATATTGTATGTACATAAGTAAATGGTTGGTTGCATGCCTTTGACACTTATATAATTCCCTAAATTCCTGGACCTCATAATATTCTCCAAATCCAATATATTACTAGATGTCAGAGATGGGTGCCTTTCATGTCCATGGTCAAAGCTGCTCTCAGGCATGCTAAACACAAAATGTGTCATCTTAAAGCCATCTGTAGCTTTGTTTGCAAATATGCAGGAGAATTTAACCTAAAATCTTGTTTTAATGTATTTGACCTTTTCTATCACCACAGAGGTATTTCTTGGTGTGATGATTCACTGGCTCTAGTTTATGAATCTTGGTACAAAACGCGGCGAACAAGAACCTGGGTGATTTCTCCTGGATCTAAAGATTCTAGTCCACGCATCCTATTTGATAGGTCATCAGAAGATGTGTACTCTGATCCTGGCTCTCCAATGTTTCGGAGAACTCCTGCTGGAACTTATGTGATTGCAAAGATAAAGAAGGGACATGATGATGAAAGCTATTATATTATACTGAATGGAAGCGGTGCAACACCAGAAGGGAACATTCCATTCCTTGATTTGTTTGACATGTAAGTGTTTCAAATCATCTTTTTCGGTGTGTTCCTTCCCAAATGCTCATTGCTGCCATATGGTCCTAAACCAACTTCTTTCAGAAATGCAGGCAGCAAAGAAAGAATATGGCAAAGCGACAAAGAAAAGTATTATGAGAGTGTTGTTGCTTTAATGTCTGATCAGGAAAAAGGGGATTTGTGTCTGGATCAGTTGAAAATACTGACCTCCAAAGAGTCAAAAACTGAGAACACCCAATACTATATCCTGAGCTGGCCAGATAAGCAAGCATGTCAAATTACGAATTTCCCTCATCCGTACCCACAGCTGGAAACATTGCAGAAAGAGATGATCAGGTATCAGAGAAAAGATGGGGTTCAAATGACTGCAACACTATACCTGCCACCAGGCTATGATCCGTCAAAAGATGGACCTCTTCCATGTCTGGTTTGGTCTTACCCTGGTGAATTTAAAAGCAAAGATGCTGCTGGACAAGTTCGTGGTTCTCCTAATGAATTTCCTGGAATAGGTGCTACATCAGCCCTTCTTTGGCTGGCTAGAAGGCATGAATTACCTCTTCCCATTGTTTGTTTATACTCTCTTTTAAAATCTTTGGCATGTCATCATTATTCCCCTACCTATTGCATCTATCTTCTGGTTTGCTGTGAACATAATGGACCAATTTTCAATTGCTTTGATACTTGCAGGTTTGCTATTCTAAGTGGACCAACGATTCCTATTATTGGTGAGGGTGATGAGGAGGCAAATGACAGGTAGCTTGATACAATTTTTTTAAAGAATGTACTGATAGTTTCAAGGATATGGGAATTTTTATTTATAAAAAAATAAAAATAAAAAGGGATATGGGACTTTCATCCTTGTCATATGATAAAGTAAAATGCCTATAAGCACATATTAGATATTTTCATATGATTGATGACATAAGGAAGTTCATCCCATTCTTAACCAAAAAAGAAAGTGTGTGAAGTGCATATCCCAACAAGGATGGCAAGTTTGTGAAAAGGAAGTTGTGAAATGGGTGTGAAAAGACTTTACCACAACGGGGAAATACTTGAAAATGTGCATTAAACTTGTAGACACAAAGCTAGTAGGTAAATGACATTTGAGATGTCCAAAAAATGTGTGGAAACAGAAAAATAGAAATGAAATTTCTTTCATGATTGCGGTTTGATACCCAAAAAAAAAAACTAAAAATTACTAGCCATGTATATATCCTCAATTAATCTATGCATGCTTCTGCAAAGTACCCCAGATTGTACTAGGAAATGTAACATGGGGCCCTTCTCTTCCCTACTCCTTTCTTCACTTCACAGTGAAGTTTCAACTTCTTCAGCTTTCATATGAGGCTTGGTTTATTTGATTTTATTCCTCAGCTATTTGAAAGTTTCACGAAAGAAACTATGCAACATAGAGTTTCAGGATCTATATCTGAAATGCCTTGACCAGGTATGTAGAGCAGTTGGTTGCGAGTGCAGAGGCTGCAGTTGAGGAAGTTATCCAACGTGGAGTAAGCTGCTTGTTCTTTTCCATCTAAATTTTGTTTGCATATCTCTTGAGTGTGAACTTTTGGCTCAACAGTAGTCTGATGTTGCCCTTGTTAAGGTGGCCCATCCAAACAAAATTGCTGTTGGGGGACATTCCTATGGGGCATTCATGACAGCAAACCTCCTAGCACATGCTCCTCATCTTTTCTGTTGTGGAGTTGCTCGCTCTGGTGCTTACAACAGGACACTTACTCCTTTTGGTTTTCAGGTAA
Organism: Notholithocarpus densiflorus; assembly: GCA_030021035.2. NCBI lineage: Eukaryota > Viridiplantae > Streptophyta > Magnoliopsida > Fagales > Fagaceae > Notholithocarpus > Notholithocarpus densiflorus. The sequence goes on from JARYZH020000002.1 coordinate 14,353,043, forward strand.
GACAATAATGGAATAATTTTGTACTTAACCAACCAGTTGCTTACATTAGTTTAACTTTCTCCCTCATTTTTTTCTTTACCTCTCTTCCCAATTGTCATTGTCCCTAGTGTCATATCTTACCTCTTGATGGTTAATGACCTTTTTGTTATACTGGTGTAGAATGAAGACAGAACTCTTTGGGAGGCAACAAGTACTTATGTAGAGATGAGTCCTTTCATGTCAGCTAATAAAATTAAGAAGCCAATATTGCTTATCCATGGAGAAGAAGACAATAATCCTGGAACTTTAACAATGCAGGTAAAGGAGGAATTTTTTTTCCTGTTTAATTTGTTATGTCTCTCATTTAGTTCAACCTTTTTCCTGTGTTCCCATTAACTAATGACTTGTCAAAACATCTTCCTATAGATTTAAACTTACCCCTCTCATTAGTTTCACTTTTGAAAATTAGTTTTTCCATGGGCTGAGCTTGAAGCTATGTAGTGTTTAGTGGCTAGCTTCCTTCTTCTTTACCTAGTTGTTCGCTTGCCACTTATTTGTGTTTGCATGCCCTGCAGTCAGATCGTTTTTTCAATGCCTTAAAAGGTCATGGTGTTCTTTGTCGCCTTGTGATTCTTCCATATGAGAGCCATGGATATGCTGCACGTGAGAGTATCATGCATGTACTCTGGGAAACTGATAGATGGCTTCAGAAGTATTGTGTGTCAAACACTTCTGATGTAAAAGCAGATCTTGATGCATCTAAAGACGATCTAATCAAAGGGACTACAGATTCAGAAAGAAAAGCAGTTGCGTCTAGTGGAGGCGGTGGTGCTGAGATGTCAGATCATGAATGTGAAGGATTTCACTCAATAACAAGGTCATCATTATGGTAATTTCTTCACCTTTTTTTTGGATAGGTTTTGTTTTAATGGAATCACTAGCTGCTTAAAAATAAGTTATGTTTAGGACAAGTATTTTTGTGGTAGAATTGGAGAAAGTTATGTATCCTACTTTTTATAAGATAGTTAATTTGGGTACAAACAGATTCTGTCAGAATGGGGCAATGAGATGCATGTGATATAAAGAGAAGCATTTAGCATTTCATCTCTGTTATTGCATCTATCTCTATATATGCCCATTCCCTCTCAACCCAAGGAAACTTCAGCATTTGACTATTGGGAAAAAAAGGAAAAAAGAAAGAGATGGGTGGAGTGTTGACTTGTGCACCAGATGAGTGCTATCCTACCTTAAACAAGGATCCTGTCCATTTGAAATGGATTCTTTATGGATTAAATTAAATATTACAAATCTAAAAGTGTACATCTGAAATGGATCCTTTATGGATTAAATTAAATATTGCAAATCTAAAAGTGTATATCGCCATATATTTCTAAATTTTAAATGATGTAATATCAAATGCACTGTTAGATACAAAATTTTAAATCTTAGCCATGAAATTTATTATCATTCTATTCAGTCATCCATTCCAACCTCTTGATCTTAGCTGCCCTTATCTGGCTTCCACTTATTTAACCCAGGGTATCAGCTTTCCCACTAAAGATTACTATGGCATCAATAATATGTAGCTCAGTTACAAAAAATTTTCCTCCAATACTTGTATTCTCAGATCTCCCCCCTCCCCTACTAACATAAACCTCAAATATACAAGCATTACATGTTTGCTATTCATGTTTAACTTCTTAATTTCTAATCATGTTTCTTTTCCATTATATTTATCTTGAGCCATGTGGTGTAGATTGAATTGCTGATCATTGGTCATTGGGGAATGAAGTTGAAGCGTGAATGGTGCACAAATCAAATTCAGAACAACGCAGATGTACATCAATTTTACAATATTGAATCCTGCTTCCAAACTGTCATTCATAATTGGGACCCAAAATGTCTCAAATCAAATTCAGAACAGCACAGATATACATCAATTTTATGATATTGAACGTTGCTTCCAAAGTGTAATTCATAATTGAGGCCCAAAAAATGTCACTGATCCAAAATAGACATCAATGCATATGGCAGGTTGCCGACGACCACTCATGGATTTATTGGGATGTGTGTTTCCTGTATTGATTGCTAGTGTTAATAAAGCTTTTACTCGAAATAATTTGTATTGTCTAGTGTGGGATGAAGGTATTTTCTTTTTCCCTCACCCCACCCCCCTTCCCCTGGAAGAAATTAATTGATTCTGTGGGATGGTGGTGGTGTGTTCCATTCCATCTGTGAATTTATTATACTCTTAATATGGCACAAGCAGTAGTTTTGTCTTGCCCTGTTCATTTTTTTGTGAGCTATCTTATTATTTAGCAAACTACGGGGGTGTAGAATATGGATCCTCAAATAAATTGAGGGTCTTGTTTTCCTCACTTTTGTGAAGGATCATGATGTGATTAATAGTAGCAAATTAATGAAATCATCTTGATCTTTGAATCAGCAAGGTTTTGAAACCCGAACCGGACCGGCCGGTCGGACCGTAGTAACTGAGAACTGTCTATCATTCCGGTTTTTTAAACTACCAAAATTGAAAATTTTTAATTTTCAGTGAACCTTTCGAACTGCAGTCAAACCGCCCGGTTTTCAAAACCGGACACGGGTCTAATGGTTCCCAAAAAATCACAAAACAAACATTGCTCAAAATAATCTCCAACATCAGATCTTCCCAGAAAAAGAAAAAAAAGAAAAAAAGAAAAGAATAGAAGACTATGGAAGAAAGACTACAAATCTGCTTTTGCATATGCATCTGCTTCTGCTTCTTCTTTATTTGTTGAAAAATTGTGGAAGAAGACCGCTGTTTGTTTGAAAATTGTGAAAGAAATAACAGAGGTAGAGAGAGGCGGAGGCTGTTGGGAAAGCTAAAAGAATAGAAGACAAAAGTCATAGGGTTTGAAGTCTGATCATGTGGTGTGGCTTGAGGAAACGTGTAACTTTGATCATGATGCTTGGGGAAATGTGTGAGTGGGGTTGGGTTTCTCATGAGATCTCATGAGTCATAAGTTTTTTTTTTCTTCTCTTTTTATCCAGCACAGCACAGCCAACTTATTAAGGTTTAAGTTTATTATTTTTAGTTATATTTTTTAAAACTTTTTTTGTTATATCTATTTATTATTTTTTAGATATAATGTTTTAAAATCTTTTAAATAACAAGAAAAAATCTAACAAATATCATATTTATCATAAATTAAGACATATTTGAATCTCTATAAGTACTAATTTAGTCAATATTACAAAATTTTAAGCATTTATTTTAATTATTTTGTATTAAATATTATTAATTTAATACAATTTAATTAAGAGAAAATAGTATTTACAAATGACCTGACTTTTTCCTATAAATTTTTATGTAATTTTTCAAATTTTACTAATTTAATATATTTATTTATATTTTAAATAATTATTAAATTAATTATGACGTCATCACGGTTCGACCTCGGTTCGACCTCGATTCAATCTCAAAAACCTTGAACCTCTTCTTTTTACGATTCAATGAACGGTCCGGATTTGAAAACCTTGTGAATTAGTTGTAAGAAAGCTGAGGGATTTGATTTCAGCTTCCAAACCCCAGTGCATGAAGTATCTTTTAAATGCTTTGAGCTTTGTCACTTATGCACAAAAGAAAATACAATCAAATTACATTGTTTTGATGGTGCAACTTATGTAACACTCAAAATGACGGAAAATTCTTAAGTAGTCCCGGAGTATAGTGAAATGGTGCTCATTCCTCTCACATTCATGGTGGACCCTATCATGAATTTAATGAGCGGACCCCACCATGAATGTGAGAGGAGGGAGCACCATTCTCCGTGCTCCGGGAGTACCTAAGAATTATTACAAAATGACACTGCAAAGAAGTCAAAAGCCGTGACTTTGTAGTCCGCTCATGTAAAATTATTTAACATATTTATTGCCAGCCGTTTGTGATTGTCATCTAGAAGGAAAGGGAAAAAAAAACGTGTAGAGCCATTTAAGGATTTTTTATCCCACATGCCACACTAATTTAGAAAAGGTAAATTAGGAAATTTATCTAGTCAATAATTTATCTACTCTACTCTCCCTCCAAATCTCTCCAATTTGGGGGAATTAAAAATGAGGGATTAGAGGTGGTTGAAACCCCTCCAAACTCCTTCAAACTCCTCTACTTCCTTCCTTAAAAAACTTCCAAACAAGGTAATTGAATTACTCTCCCCCCCTCTACTCTACTCCCCATTCTTTTTTAAACTTCCAAACAGGCCATAAAGGAAAAAAAGAAGAAGGATGCTAATGCATGTAATGATATACATTAACTTCTCCATGCAGCCTACTAAGTACTAACTCAAAATCAGTAGTTAAATAAAAAAAATTGTGGTAGTTGTAAAGAAATAATTTAACAATCAATTTGCCACTATCAAAGCCAAAATGAGCAGAATGATACAATTTTTCTTTTAGAATATGAGCTAGAAATGCTATGTTCACATCATTTTTACAACAAATTTTATGTAGCAGGTTATTATTTGCTGTTACTAGTGGGTTAGAAAGTAATTTCAGTAATGGATTCAAAATTAAAAACTTATAACAACCTGCCAACTAAAATTTATTGTGAAAATATTGTAGACGTAGCACTTCTCTTTAGAATATAATAATGTCATTTACAACTAAATTAACACAAGGGCATCAAATAACTGTAATTATTTGTGATAAAATAGTAACTGTAATTATTTGGGTTTACAATTTTAACAAAATAGATATATGAAATTTTTTTAGAATAAAAAAAATATATTAAAAGTTTGATTGGAATACATTTTCTAGAAGTTTTTTATTTTTATTTATTTATTTTTATAAACCACAACAGAACTTTCATATAACAAGTAGTAAATGATTGATTTACATCAGATTGTAATTGAATGAAGGAAAAAAAGCTGTGTCAAACCAGTAAACACTCTGGCTTGAAGAGTTCGATAATATTTTATACATCGCGTTTGACTTTTTTTTTTTTTTTTTCCTCTAATATTCGTGTTTGACTTTTGATGCCTAAAGCCAACCGTTTTCATTAGGAAGGCAAGTTAACCTTTTAACAAGCTGTATCATTTATTAAGCCGTACTAAACAAGCCGATACATACATGTTCCGTTACAAACGTTTAGTATTCTTTCAGTCTCAAATTAACGCGTACAGTTCCGTATCATTGCCAATATTACGGACGTACGCGATTTATACGCATATGTTTGTTACGCGTAATGCCTAGTACAAACGCTTCCGACAGTTAGCTGCACCACAATAGCATGGGAATTCCTTTATCTTTCCATCGGGACCAACAACGCTATCAAGTTGGTATCCATAGTCATAAGTAAGCTCCTGTTTATAGCATTAAACACTGTTATTCCATAGAAGAAGTTGATCTATCAAAAGCTAAAACATTATTCTCAGGACAAACCAGTGTAGTAAGAATACTAGCCAAAACAAAACATAACTTGCATTACCTACATTTGGCACAACAGACATAATAACGTGATAGTGAACACTGAACAAGGCTAAACTTGCTACTCGGACACATTTCATCATTATGCCATTACCTCACTAGTACATTTTGTTAACATTTTATATATATATATATATATATATATATATATATTACTGATTTAGTTATAGACAGGTTATACTATTAATTCTAAAGGTGGAGGCCCCCATATTTCTTTTACATCTGTTTGCAAGCCTCTTCAACAGTCTTCTCCAAAGTGGATTCTTTTTTAAGAAAAAAAAAAAAAAAGAAAGAAAAAAAAAGAAAGAGTATTATTAACAAAACATGAATCCAAGTACACTGGAAGTATATACAATAGAAACACAAATAAATCCTCTCCAGCGTAGATATTGGTATTAGGATAACAAAAGCAATGAAGTTGCAATCGTCAAATATAAAAGATTTTTAGTTATGATATTATCACAGACCTTATTAGAGCGTTTACCTTTCAGTTATAGTATTCATAAAAATTGGTTAAGAATCACCCTGTTACGGTGTGCTTCCTAGCATACAATTTCCAATCCCTTATCAAATTTAAAACGTGTCATTAAAACTACTGGAAGAAAACATTGTGAAGACAAACCTCAATGTCCAAGCAAATCAAACCAGGAATTATCTGAATTCACTACTTTCATTATGCTTTGGAGGCATAAAAAAAGGGAGGTGGGGGGAACTATAGACGAGCAACAAAGAAGCTTTACCTTCATAGGGAATATGTTATCTGCAGCAAATAACACCACTCGCGCAAGTCTAGCATCATGGTGGGAACTCAAAACACACTGAACATAGAGGTTAGGCTCACAACTGTGATTAATATATCTGGCAACATTACCAGAAGTACCTGCATCTATACAAAACTCAGGCCCAGTTTCTGATATATGATCATCTCTTTTCTTAGCATGATTGCTTGAGGGTATAGATACATTGCGAAACCGCCTCTGCATTAAAAAAAAAAAAAAAAAAACAAAAACAAAAACAAAAAATAAAATCAGAGGAATAGTTGAAATTAGATTAAAAGTGACCTTACATGATCGTTTCTGTACAAGATTGCTTTACAATCAATAGAATGACAACAATTTATTCTCATTCCTTTGAGAGAGAGAGAGAGAGAGAGAGAGAGAAAGAATAAATTGTAGTTTAACTATTTAATTATAGAGCAATCTTATACTATTTCCCTTAAGTATAGAGATTAAAGACAATTTAGTGAAAATTTGTGGTGAACAACAAAGCAATAAAAAGCTGCTGCAACAGGGTAAAAAATTTGCAAGTTGCATACTTCCAATATTTAAGCAGTTCAATACACCCTAACAAAACAGTACAGATGTCACATAGCCACAAATTTGAGTTCATGCATAACTATTGGTACCTCTCTCCCTCCTATTCCTCTCATCGTTTGCAAGCAATCAATGTCAAATATATAGTCATTCTCTGAGACATTGTCTAATTCATCACTCTTCCTGAGAATTCCACTGTACTCACAAACTGGTGCACCAGAAGGAATAAAGTCTCTAGACCTAACAGCCCAGCCTTTATCCTTGGTACGATAGACCTGTTCACAGAAAAATGATTTAATCATCTGTTACATAAGTGATATACTCAGAAAACATTACTATTTAACCCAAAAAAGAAAAAGAAAACATTACTATTTGATTTAATTACAGGACCTCAAGTTCATAATTCAGTCCCTGCTGGGATCTACGATTTAGGCAACTAAGTCCACAGCAACAATTTGGACCACATTCAAACACAACATCCCTTGGTTCACCTAATCTGAAAAAGGGAAAGAACAAACAAAAAGTACAAAACTTTCAAGACACACACACACAGAGGATAAAGACCAATAAATCTCAAATAGATACCTCAGAAACAAGATACCAAGCTTTAAAGACAAAAGAAAAGAAAAGTAAACATAATAGAAACCAGAAAACATAATTTAAAAATTCAAACAACACGCTAACTAACAGGGTATTTTCCAACTAGCTGAAAAAGCAAGCTAGTAATATACATGATGAATATATTCAGTATAGAATACGTACACATTTTCATAGGCTGAGTCCAAAGTACTCAGGCAGAGTATACAGAGAACACTCAAAAAAGAAAAAGAAGACAAGACAAACAGGCAGCACAAGAATCAAACCATTAATAATCCTGCCAGAAAATCTAGGAGATCCATCTCTGACCCAACACCATAAGCTTGCCGCCATTCAAATAAAGAACACAACAGCTGAGATTTAAGTTGAATAATCGAGCGTTCCTTCCCTTCAAAATGCCGCAGATTCCTTTACCACCACATAAACCACAATAAACACGTAGGAATAACCCCCCAAGTACTGGAAACCATCCTCTTACCACACAACCCCAACCAACAGGAGCATATCAGTAGTCCTTCTAGCATCACCCAGTTAAGACCCACAAGAGTCAACATAAATGCCCAAAGCTCCCCAGCAACAGTACAATGCAAAAAAAGACGATCAATATCATCCCCTTCCTTTGGCTTAAGGTTTTAAAAAACATTTCAAAAAATCGGCATAAATACAGAAATGAAAAACAAGTAGACATTTGTATGGATATAATACAGATTTACATGAAAATTTAAGACTTCAATAATGGCAATACATTTAAATTATTATATTTTTATTATTCTCCAATTTAGTACCAGACTTACGCTATCTCAGTATAATTTCACAAAATATTATAAAAAATAATTAAGTAGTTAATATACATATTTTTTAAATTTTGGACGTGTTTTCAAGCAAAATTATAAACAAAAAAAATTATGTTCCCTCATAAATTATAATGTTATAATTTCAAATAATTTGAGTATTTTTAATTTAATATAATATAAATATGTGCGCATACACGTATATTAAGATCTAATCATTGAAATTATAGAAAATTAGTGTTTAACTTTGTGCATATACACGGTACAATTAAAAACAATCATAATTATACAGTTTAAATTATACATATTTTTTTTTAGAAGATGTTCAAATTATATATGATATTAGCTTACACTTTTTTTAAACCATACATTTCTAAAATATATAATGATTTAGAATTTAATTAGTTTTCGATTCTTCGGTTTTTGCACTCAATAATTCAATTGCCAAAAAAATTACTGTAAAAATTTAGATGGACACATGGCGGAAAATTGTACTCCAATTACTATAAAAACTTTGTTTCATATTATAAAAGGAGAGTTTTTATAAGAATATATGCATTTGTGTAATAAAGTATAATATGTGTATTTTACAAACTATGTTACTAAGCAATCAATTTCTGCTGACCAACCATCATTCACATCCCTTTGAGCCATTCTCTCTCTCTCTCTCTCTCTCTCTATATATATATATATATATATATATATTCCATGATTAACACTACGTCAATGCCAGCAGTTGAGTTGTAAATTGTGGAAGATTAGGATTAGATGCAAAAAAAGAGGGAGAGAAGAGTGAGCAAAGAAAGGGTATAAGAAAATAGGTTTAGGACTAAAATTGATTAGTCCCTCACCATATCATGTATATATATTGAAATGAAATAACATGATTACAAAAAACCCTTACACTGATATAAAATAATAAGCTAATATAAAGATAGCAAGAAGTATAACTCTAACATCCTCAAACCAACAGTGCAAACCTCACCTGCCACCATCATCGTGCACGTATGGGAAGTCATTGCCATTAAGTCCAGCACAAGAACACTTCTCAGCATTAGTGCATTTTCCTTTGCAATTGCATCCAGGAGCATTTGGGGGGATACTTACATTTTCTGCAACTTCAACAGACTTGACATATTTAAAACCTACAATTCCAATAATGTCAGTAGTACTGGCATCCATAGATATACTACCAGCAAAGTCAACCCAAAAAAATAAATAGATAAATAAAAACAAGAAGAAGAAGAAGAAATAAAATGTATATCAAAAACAGGAGGGAGACCTTAAGAATAAAAATGATTTTATTGTCATTTGCCATTCAAGGAACAGAAACTGCAAATAATGCCTTTATGGTGGAGTAAAATTTATGTAGAAACGTATAATTGCATATAAATTGCTACTAAAAAAAAATTAGATGGGAGAATTTACCTGAAGGTGCAATAGGAGGAACATCACATACATTTGTAGCAGCAATACGTATTTTTTCTTCACCACCAGAGATATCCATACACACCAATCTAGAAAACTAACTGACATAAGTTATGTAAAAATATTTTTCATTAGTGGTTTTTTTTTCCTTTTTTGTTTTTCTATGGAAAGACAGAAAAACAAAAGGGCATAACTCTAGTAGAGAGGAATTATTTTTCATTAATGTGGCAGCTTACAGAATTCATACCCATTTAATTCAGAATGACCTTTAGAGACTTTCTTCTGAGCAAACTCTACCTAATTTATAAAATCAAACTAAGAGTAAGAATAGTACTATGAGCAAGAAAGAGGTATGTGTAATCAGTCAAAAAGACCAGAAAAGCCAGATCAAGTATTAAAATATGACTTATATGCAGCCTAGAAGACCATCCAAATGCAAAAGAAGAGTCAAAACAAAAAACCTAATTAACTACTAATACCTAAAATAAAATTCAATGGACCAATAAAAATACAATAGACTAGCAAAATTAAATAAGACTTAATTAAAGATAATATTTTCATGCGCTTCCTGCACCACATGGTAAACGCTAAGAAAAATAATTATTTGAAATCAAGATATGGACACAGAAAGAGTTTAACAAAATCTACAGAAATACTCAATAAATACATATCTACAAATGTATAAAATCAACTACAGAAATAAGAAAACTAGGATGCATAATAAAAATACTTAATCAGCTATAAGATAGGCCACAAGCTCTCAATAATTTGCAAATGAATTTTTTTCTTTCTTTCTATTTTTGGATAAGACAAGTTATCAAGTGTTCGTCTGAAATTGAAAACTTTTTGTTGAAAATACTGTAAATAAAGCTAAAAGCTAGCTAAAAAATATAGTGGGACCTATGAATAGTACCAAAAAGTGCAATAGAACTCATGAATAGTAGCAAAAATAAGCTGAATAGTAACAAAAATAAGCTAAATAGTAAAAAAAGCTGGCTTTTCAGCCAATGCCAAACGCAACCCAAGTAAGTTTCCTCCCAACTACTTTTTTTTATTTATATTTTTTTAATAACTAAAGAAATCATTATTAGTATAAAGAGAAAATTCAAATTAACAGGAAGAGTTTAACAAAATCTACAGAAATACTCAATAAATACATTTCTATAAATGTATAAAATCAACTACAGAAATAAGAAAACTAGGATGCATAATAAAAATACTTTAGATCAGCTATAAGACAGGCCACAAGCTCTCAATAGTTTGCAAATGAAAAAAAAAATTTTCTTTCAATTTTTGTATAAGACAAGTTATCAAGTAAGTTTCCTCCCAACAACCTTTTTTTATTCATATTTTTTAATAAGTAAAGAAATCATTATTATTATAAAGAGAAAATTCAAATTAACAGGAAATTTATCAAGCTCCTCCTAAAGAATTAGAATCTAAAAATTTTACAAACCTAAAACTTTCTAAGGCATGGAAAGGAGAGCAATCCTGTGGCAATGTATCAAAGTGCTTACAAATATTTCTTGTATCACTCAAGACACTTTCCAACAGAGGTTGTGAGTTGTGACCAATAGACAAAAAATGCCTAGAAAAAAAGAAAGGAAGGATTGTTTGCCTGATTTGTGACCAATTTGGGCTGGTCTGTTATTCGCGTTAAATGGTACTTAAAAACATTAAATCCAGAAGCACCTCTCTCTTCCCGATAATGATCAACCTGACAGATAGTGAAAAAGAAACAGAACACATGAATGAAGAAAAAATTAAGAAAAATAGTGAAATATCTTTTTAACATAAGAAAAAGAGAGTACAATTTGACCTATTATTTCTTTAAAAGAAAAAAAAAAAAACTTACAAGATCCTTAATGGTATTTAAGAGTACATGAATGAAGAAAAAATTAAGAAAAATCGTGACAGTGCATAATATTAGGAAAAAGGAAAAAAAGGACAGATCAAGATTTCTTTTAAACAAAAGCACTAAAGCAGAAGAAAGCCTTAAACGTTTTTAATTTTCCAACCCACAATATAAATCCTTAATTACTCCAACAGAAACCCATCTAAAAGAAGATGTAGAAAACCAAAAACAATATTCAACAGAAGACTGAAAGACAATTGGATAAATTACAAAACAAATGTTATTTTTCAGAATCTACAATCATAAAGAAATGAGCTGCAAGGTTCCACAGTGAACAATATGGAACCAAGTACAGATAGGGATACGAAAACAAGATACCGCTTCAACCTAGTCCAAGTAATAAAGTGATTTTGAAAAAGATAAGATACATTAACAAGAATCTGGTTTTACTATTTCATATATATAACGCATAAGGAAAGGCATTGCACTTATCAAGATTGACAAAGTCTTGATATTTTCATAAAGAGCTAAAAATAGTTTTGTCAAAATACTGTATCAGAAAGTTAAAATAAGTTTTGTTTATCATGCACATGTCCTAATTTATCCATCCAGAACGAAGGCATTTTCAATATTTCCTCAAAACCACTGTTGAAGCATGCATTTAAAATGTTTAAAATCTCACATGACAACTGCACACACATATTAGTGGGAACATAAGATGCTTGATCGAAATTTAAGCAAAGGTACAAAATACAATATAATGAAGAAAATTTCATGGCCTAAATCCATAAAACTATTTTATAGTTTATGAAAATTCTCAATTCACACAAAATCAATTTTCATGGACTTCAAAATACTAATACAATTCTTTAATAACAAACAAACTTTAAATTCGTAAGTATGTTCTACCTTGTACAAGCCATCATATGTGTAAATTTTTCTTGGATGCCCACCAACAACACATTTATGTCCACGGATCACTCTAACAGGTAAACCTTGATCTATGTTGTTCTGTAAAAGATAATAATCACATACCATAAGATTGGTTTGGTAAAATATTATTTATTTATTTTTGGCTTAAAGGTAAAATATTTGTTACCTTACCCATTTCTATGAAATAAGTAAGCATATTAATACATCTAAATAAATGAGGATTTGACAGCCACAATTCCTAATTCCATATATGAGTCAAACTTGCAATTGATCACATCTCATTTCATTCTAATAACATTTGACTTTGTTCAAGTTGAACTATTCGATAGCATGTTAACATTAAATGTAACAATATTAAAAAAAAAAGAGCAAAACTGCTTTTTAGGGTAGTTGGCAACATTATTCCCACTACAAAACCCTAAAGATTTTATTTGGGCATATTAAAACCAATTCTTTTAGCAATTTGATCCTTGGTTCACAAATTCACATTAATTCTAATTCATGCAATTCATGTTGGTAAGTTGAGGTTTGAAACACAACTTGAATTTGAATTCGATTTATTTTCATTCCTCGGAACATATGAATTTGCCAGAATGATTTCAAATTCAACTCATCTTGGCCAATTCATTGGTTTCGAAATAGGTAGTCAAGTAAAATACTATACTTCAGGTAAAGTGCGATTTCTACTAAACTACGATGGTTTAACATGTCAACACCTATTAGACATATATTGGAATTGCACATATGAATTTGCTAGAATGATTTCAAATTCAAATCATCTTGGCCAATTCATTGTTTCCAAATATGAAGTTAAGTAAAAGTTAAGGAAAAGTTTGATTTCGTCTAAACTACGGTGGTTTAAAACGTCAACACCTACTAGACATTTATCGAAACGACAGATCATTATTAGATGCTAAAATCCAAATGGGTACC